>PVJS01006186.1:46409-61175 GCA_004027185.1 Glis glis | reverse complement strand
AAAAAAAAAAAAAAAAAAAAAAGACCGGACCTACAAAAAAGGAACACAATTGCTTTCAGTCTTCTTACTGAACTTTCATTAACCAAGGAAGATTAAACTCATATCACAGAAGAAAAGACCAAATCAAACACCACACCTAGAGGAACTTTGTCCCAGGCCATTTTCTGTTCTTCGGGCGCAGTGTCTCCCTTAACATTTATTTATCACCACTTGAAAATTGCCTACAGTGCCCAGCTCCCTCTTGCCTCTATGAAGAGTGTGTTTAAGCTTCAACCATCTGGCCTCACTTTGAGTTTTACTTCTGTGGGGCTCATGTGCATGTTAATCAATTTGTATGCCTTTTCTTCTGTTAATCTGTCTCTTGTCAGTTTATTTCAACAGACTCAAGTATTGAACTTTCAGAGGGAAAGTCTGAACTTTCCTATAGTCTTCTTCAATGAATCCCTTTATTAAAAAGGACTGAAAACGTTAATGACAAGCACAAAAGGCACCAGCCAAACCTCACTCAAGAATGGATCACTCAGGAGCTCTAGAAAGCAACAGGAGCATCCAGTGTGTGTGTGAGGGGGCCTATGCCCAGTTTTGGCCATATTGAACCACTTTTGTTATACAGAAACTCAATACCAAAGAATGAAGAGGAAACAAATCGGAGAGAAGAAAACAGGAAAGTCAATTTTTAAAAATCAGCATTTCAAAGTCAGGATGAGCTAAAATTAAAATTAACAGCTCTCAAACTGTATGACACAATTAATGCCATCAATGTCCATGATCAGTTATTAGCATATAATATCTTTTCACAAATAACTTTAACATCTTCAAGTTTTTCACACATCAAAAAGTAATTTTGTTCCTACTTTTTTTTTTTTTTTTTGCCGTACCGGGGATTGAACCCAGGGGCGTTCTACCTCCGCGCTACACCCCCGGCCCTATTTTTTTTTATACTTTATTTTGAAACTGGGTCTCATGAAGTTGTGGAGGGTCTCACTAAGTAGAGAGAGAGAGAAACAGGGAGAGAGAGAGAGAGAGAGAGAGAGAGAGAGAGAGAGAGATCTGAGGCTGGCCGCGAACCCAGATCCTCCGGTCTCTGCCTCCCAAAGTACTGGGATTACAAGCGTGTGCCACCACGCCCGGCTTTCTACTTTTTCTTTTTGCAAAATGTATTTTTAATTAAGCATTTGATAGATAAAAAGAGATCATTTTACAGAGCAATCTCTAACATTTTCCCAGATTCAACAAATACCATTTTGAAGTTCCAAATGCACAATTGTAGGGAGATACTTTATTAATTATACAAAACCTGAGGTGTCAACTAATTTATCTGTGATTAGTAAACAAAAATTTACACACACACACACACACACACACACACACAATCAGTTATTTTAACTTCTTGAATATAAGAAATCATTTAGAAAACCATTCAAGAGCTCTTTGGCCATCAGTTTATGATACAAAAATGTTTAAAAACTTCTGATTTAAACTAATTGGTTTTCTTTTGTATTTAACCATTTATTTGAAAATATTATTATAATAATCTTGTAGTTGTGACTTTTTCAGAGGGATTGTGATTTATCAAAATAAATCAAAAATTTATTTTGATCCAGCTCTTCTAAGTGTGTGTGTGTGTGCGTGCGCACGCGCATGTGTTAATATATGTGTATATTTGTATAATAACAGCCTCTTGGTGAATGCAGGTATAAGTGACAATGTATGCATCTTACCATAAATCATAGCATCTTAAGAAAAGTAAAGCAATGGGTGCTACAGAGTTCAGTTATATCAGTAGGGTTGCTAAAGAGCAGGAAAGCTTTCCATTTGACATTCCAACAAAAACTCACCAGACTTCTTCATGGGCATTGTGAACTTTGAAAAGCCAGGCCTTTTATTAGAAGAATAAAATGAGACTGGACAGATCATATGAAAACACGTGTGATTTTTTGGATTATGTCTTCACACTCTGAGAACGTCTTTCCAGAGAGTGCCAATTACTCACGGAAGTGAGTGAGTCACAGGTCTAGATGGATCAGGGTGGAAAAAGGGTAGAAATGGGAACAGTGGTCATCTTAGGAGCTACAATTGTGGATAATTTTATTTTTCTTCTTCACGCTTCTCTAAATAATAGTGTGATGGGTTTTCAGCATGATGCAGAAATGAACAGTGCTGGAGCCAAGCCACTGGGTTTAGAGTTTGGCTCTGCAGCTCTTTGGCTTCTGCAAACCATTTTCTACCTTTGGATCCTAAATATTTTCCCTATAGCAGGGAAAGAATCATAGCTTCAAAAAGTTGTTATGATGATTAGTGAGATAACACAGGCAAAGTACAGAATACCTTGAATGTGTAACCATGCAATAAATGTTAACCATTTAAGAAGAAAATCTTTGTGGCTTCCATGTCTGTATAGAAATAGAAAAACTGGACATTCTCAATCTCACTGGTGAAGTCAATATAATTTTCCATTGCCATAATGCGCGCTCACCTAGCATAAATGAGCGCTCCCTCTCATTCCTTCTCTGCCATGCTTCCCTGTGTTTTTCATTCATAGCACTTAGTGCAACCTGAAATTATTTCATTTGTTCATGTACTTTTATCAGCCACCATGGCTGATGTTAAGCTACCAATGGTTTAACAAGTGGCTTGCAAAACTCTTGAATATTTAATAAATAGATTTCATGAGACAGCACACCCTGGCTGATCTTCTGTTTTGACAATTTCAGCATTTTAAATTGCATGTTAAATAGTAATTTGGGTTTGATAATGAAGGGAAATAGACTCTTCTCTACATCCTTAGGCAAATACAATTATGGCAATTAATATATAGGCAATATTAGCCATGGGGCCATTAACTGTAACTAAACATATGAGCAAATAGACCATTTTCTAAGTTGATTTTTTTATTACTCTAGTGGCAAAATGTAAGATTCCTTGGAAACCAATGACAATATAAAAATAGGACCCAACATTACTTCTCCAAATAAGTCCATTGCCCTGAGGAAACAAGCAAGTTTGAGCATCTTTGAATTCTTTAAGATGCATGTATTTTCTTTATTCAAATTCATTTCAAAAGTTGAAAAAATATACAAGGCATACATTAAAAGGTCCCACTCTGGTCCCATCCCTGTTCACCTACTATTCTCTAGTAGTAATAATTTCTATTGATTTGTTTATATTTTCTTTATGAAAATAGAAGCAAACATGCATAGGTATTTTTATTCCCTACTGCTACCTTTCTTACACAAAAGATACAGTAGTTACCCCTTTATCTATGACAGATAGGTTCCAAGACCCCAGTGGATGTCTGAAATCATGGATAGGATAGGAACTTACACATACTTTGACTTTTCCTATACCTACAAGTGTTGAAACAGGTTCTTGCTAAGTTGCTGAGGCTGACCTCAAATCGAAGATCCTCCTGTCTCAGGTACCTTCTTCCAAGTACTCCGATTATAGCATGTGCCACCACGCTCAGCTTCTAGAATTATATTTTTATACTGTTCTGCATTTAGCTTTTTTCACTTAATAATAAAAGCTGACTTTTTCATGTTAGTCTACAGAAGTCTGCCTCATTCTTTTTTTTTTTCTTCTTTACTACTGTGTATGTTTTCATTCTGTGGCACCTAGGAGATGGCCCCCAATTCTTAGCTCCTCTTCCCACTGAGAGGTAGATTCTAGTCCCCCCACCCCACCCCGAGTATGTGTTGCTTGCCTGTCTTGGTGATTTGTTTGACCATCGAAATACAGTGCAAATGAGAGGCTCTGCCAGTTCATAGATCAGACATGCAGAGTGGCTCCTCCTGCCACTTGGAACATTTGCTTGTGGTGCAGCCAGATATTAGGCAGTCTGACCAGCCTCATACCACCATTTTGTGAGAAAGCCCAAGCTAGCCATATTTAGAAACCATGAGGAGAGAGATGCTTAGCAGTTCCTGTTTCAGACATGGTGGTCCACATGGCAGACATGGGAATGAAGAGAGTTGAGCCTACAGAGGAGTCCGGCCCAGCCAATACCTGGCTGTAATGAGATGAGATTCCCTACATGAGAAATGTCCACCTGAGCCTGCTCGGCCCACAGAACTATGAGAGAGAATAATACATTGCGGTCCTAGCCACTATATTTGTAGTAGTTTGTTATATAGAGATAGATAACTTGAACAGATTATTCAGATACCTCATGATTTAACCCCTTACAAATGAACATTCGAGTCGTTTCCAATCTTTTGTTATTTCAACCAATGAGATAATGAATAAGCTTGCCTGTATATTGTTTCATACAGTTGTAGGTACATAGAGTCCCAGAACTGAAATTAGTGAGACAAAGGATAAATGCATTTGCAATTGGGTAGATTTCCTTCCATTCAAATTGTCCTTCTTCTTGCCCAGTTTTCTATTGATTTGTTTCTCTCCTCCTCCTCCTCCTCCTCCTCCTCCTCCCCCTCCTCCTTCTCCTCCTCCTCCTCCTTTTCTTTTTTGGAATTAGGGATTGAACCCAGGGCATTCTACCTCTGAGCTACATTCCCAGTCCTTTTTATTTTTTATTTTGAAACATGGTCTCATTAAGCTGCTGGGGCTGGCCTTGAACCTCTGATCATCTTATCTCAGTCTGTAGGATCTGGGGGAAGATGGCTCCTTACTGATCCTGCCGACACGGGATTGCAGTTTTCTGTGTGATTCTGTAGCTGGTAGACTCTGTGTCTGTGTAGTCGTACTCGGGTTACTGGATTTTGGGTTTTGGTTCTCCTATGGCTGTGTGATGGTGTTCAGTTCTGAGCCCCCGAGGCGATTTTGAGACGATTTTGAGATAGGCTCATTCAGGGGCTCCTATTCCGTTGCCATCTTGGATCCTCCTCCGACTTGAGTCTATTTGGTGATGTTTTATTTAATATTGTCACATCAGTAGTATAATTCAAAATTTTAAATTATTTATTTTTTGTGGTACTGGGGATTGAATCCTGGGTCTTCTACCTCTGAGCTATACCTCCAGCCCTATTTTATTTTTTAGTTTGAAACAAGGTCTCACTAAGTTGCAAAGAGCCTTGCTAAATTGCTGAGACTGGCCGCGAACCTGTGATCCTCCTGTCTCAGCCTCCCAAGTACTGGGATTACAGGCGTGCACCACCAGGCCTGGCTAAATTTATTTTTTATTTGTGCAATTACCAGGGTTTCATAACAGTATTATGTTTACCTTTTGTGTCTTTCTTATTAAATCTTTCCAATAGTCATATTCATGTCATTTTGTTTGGTTTTCTCATTTTTATTCTTTAAGCTCTTGTGCTTTCGTTATTGTCCATTTTCCCTTTAAGTGCATTTTCCCTTCTTTGATGGTTTATTTTTCTCCCATGTCTACCCTGTGCCTCACCAGTTCAAATACCATCTCTAGGCCGGGCGTGGTGGTGCACGCTTGTAATCCCAGTACTTTGGGAGGCGGAGACCGGAGGATCCGGGTTTGCGGCCAGCCTCAGGTCTCTCTCTCTCTCTCTCTCTCTCTCTCTCTTGCTTGCTCTCTCTCACTCTCTCTACTTAGTGAGGCCCTCCGCAACTTCGTGAGACCCGGTTTCAAAATAAAACGTATAAAAAATAGGGCCGGGGGCGTAGCGCGGAGGTAGAATGCCCCTGCATTCAATCCCCGGTACCGCAAAAAAAAAAAAAAAAAAAAAAATACCATCTCTAGTCTATCACTTCCATGGATTCCTACATCTCCGCTGTGCACCCAAGCTTTGTAGAGGTAATTGTTTCATCAAGGTACTGTGTGTTTTGGTTAAATGAGCATTACTATTTTCAAATGCTCATTGGCAACATTTTATCTATCATTTCCTTTTCCTGAACCTTTTCTTGATTCATGTTTTGCATCTTTAAGACAACTTGGGTTGGTTCTTTTTGATTTCTCATCTCTGAGGCAGATGAGTTCTTCTTGGACCAAGTATTTGCAGGACCACATCTTAGGCTAGTGGGAATTTTCTTTATGAACTAGAGCTTTATATGTGAGTTTTAGGGCTACTTCTCAGGTATGGGATTTTGCAAAAGCAATGTCTCTCTTTTTTCCTGCTGTCACTGAGATAAGATTTTCCTTGCAAATGTGATGTGTATGTATAATTTTTTAACTCTGTCAAAATAACAGAAATTCTCCAAAGATTAATAAGTTTATTTGGAAGTTATATTGCAATGGGAGTCACATGACATATTAAAAAAAGCCAAGGCAAGAGGAAGATTTCATTAGGAAAAAGAGAAGTTGTGTAAGCTACTTGGATACAGTATTCGCTGGTCTTGGATATTGGAGGCTGGAGTTGGCGTCAGCTTACTGGTGGAGGTGCCGACGCTGGACCAGTGTTCTGTCAAGAGAATCTTATCTGAATTGCTGCAGTCTTAAAGAATGTTAAACTTTGTTACAGGAAATCCACGCATATGTACCAGGCGTGCAAAACTTGGAGTGTGTGTAGAATGTGAAAGAGTGTTTTTAGAAATCCTTGAGACAATAATTATCTCAGACAGGCATGCATGGGCTCTCCTTCATGATTCCCCAGATTTGGTTTCTACTGAGTCTGAGAAGAATGAGTTCATCTTGGTATCAACAATGTTCACAACCCCATCATCTGCTTTCCACAACTGAGCTGGGTGCAGGAGAGTTCTTTTTTGAGGGGGGGGGAGCAGGTACAGGGGATTGAATCGAGGGGCATCTACGTCTGTGCTAAACCCCCAGCCCTATTTTATTTTTTATTTTGAAATGGGGTCTCACTGAGTTGTGGAGGGCCTCACTAAACTGCTGAGGCTGGCCATGAAACTGCAATCCTCCTGTCTCAGCCTCCCAAGTACTGGGATTACAAACGTGTGCCACCATGCCTGGCTAGGAGACCTCTTGTTACCCTGGCATGTGCATTGTTCACTCTGCTGCAAACATGGGACCTCAACTCTGTTCCTCACCTCACCCCTCTCTATTTAGGAATGTTTTTTTACTGACTGTGCCTGTTCTCTGCAGCCACAAATTCTTCCTCTTTCTTCTGGATGCTCCTTGGCTTTGTGCAGCCCCTGCATCTATCTGTTGTGTTGTGTGCGGTGTTTAACTATCTCATAGTTTTGCTGAAAATAAAATTTTTGTTTTCATTTCTTATTCCTCTGAATAATCTCCAGGAAGAGTAGGGGAAGGACAGACTTCCCACCTCCATCTCCAAACCAGAAACATGGACATTAATATTTTAAAATTTCAGTGTGAAGTGTCCAAAGGGTTGAAGGCAGCTAATTTTGAAAATATTTTAAAGAAAAATAATATGGGATTCACTTTCCAGAGCATAGTGATCAATATTGAAGCTTCACGGTAGATTTAAAATATTCAGGGTATTTCTTAGCTGATCACTTGGGCAAGTCATCAATCCCTGTGGATCTCATTTTTTCACAGAAGGGATTTGATGAAAGAATCCACAAAATCTTAAGACAGAGTGGATACTCCGAGGCTTAGGGCCAGGAGAAGAATCCCATGGCAGTGGGATTTAGGCTTGGGATACTTAGCTGGGAGAGAAGTTTGGGGCCTTGGAATTAAAAGAGGAGAACTTATATGTATTGAGATATTACTAGGTGCCTGGCTTTGATCTAAAAACTTTACATATACATCAGTATTCCTGGGAGATAGGTATTATTATCAGCTCCATTCTAGGGTCATAGAAAATGAGTCTGTAAGAGGTTAAAAGGACTTACCCAAAATGGCAGAGCCAGAATTGAAATCCTGGCCTTTCTGGGTTTGGAGCCCATGGTTCCTTCCAGGAGCAATACACAGAGGTGTGTAGGCCTGTCCCGCTTGGTATCCATGGGCTGTGTTCATGTTTCCAGCCACCACCGTCCTCTGTGCCCCTGCCCTCCACCCCATCTTCTTGGCAATTAATTAATTAACTAATTTTTGTGGTATTACAGATTGAACCCAGGGGTACTCTATCACTGAGCTACACCCCCAGCCCTTTTTATTTTGAAATAGGGTCTTGCTAAGTTGCTGATCATCTTGCCAAGTTGCTGAGGCTGGCTTTGAATCTGTGATCCTCCTGTCTCAGCCTCCTAAGTATTGGCATTACAGGCATGCCCCACTATGCCTGGATAGATGACAATTATTTTAAAACCAGGCCTTCTAATACTCAACATACCAATTTAGTCTCTAATCATGAATCCAACCAAAAGAACTGGATCTACTGTATGACTCATCCACAGTGACTGCATCCGGGTTGTGCTAAGGGTTGCTGTTGAGCCTGCTCAGGCCAGTGCTTACTAACACTTTGGTAGAATAATTTCAGGCAAACTATTTATTTAACAAATAGACCAAGTAAATATGTTTGAAAATCTTTATCCAGGTCATTTCCTCAAATCAAAACAAAAAACCCATTGGTGTTTTTGTTCACATTTTAAAAATAAGCCATCACATTTTTACCATTTGTCATGGCTCCCTAATGAGATCACTGCAAATAACCCTCATATTTAAATGAAAAAGTGAAAAATGCATGCTGAAAATACATTGCTTAGAAATTCTTTTTACCTTATGAACTTCTTTGGCCTTATAAACCTGTTGGTGGAGAAAAGCAAGGGCCAGTTTTCTGCCATCATAAACTCTACCACCCCTTTTATAAGTCTTTATTCTTTGGAAAGATACACACTGTGTTGAAAAGCATTAACTGGGAAAATAAATGAGCAGCAAAGTGATTAGTCTCCATCTAGTGATTAGTTGCCTCTGGTTGGCTTGTTAACAATGGGAAACGTCTTGACTGGCTGGGAAAGCTGACACTTGCTTTGCACCTGGGTAAAGGAGGTCTCCTGACTTTGCACTCATCCTGCCTGGACCTGTCCAACCCCAGGGCCCCAGACAACTGCTGCCATGTCCCTGCTGGCCTGTTAGCCAGCCCTTGTAGTTCTAACTACAACTTAAATTACAATGTATACTCTACCGTTAGACTCTAGCACCAGGCAGAGAAAAAGTAAAAATATATCTCATACAGATTCTCTAAACTCAGAGAGCTGATGCTGACTCCTTCCAGAATTCCCAGGGCTTCTGATTCCTACGGATCAGCAGGTGGGGTGCAAAGGGACCATTTATTCCTCTGTCACCCTTGGGCTTGTCACATTCTGGAATTCCATTCCTTCCAGCCTAGGCCCACCCTCTCCATGGAGCCCTCCCTTTTACATCTGGTATGTTAAGCAACTTTGTGTGGCCGTGACCAAAAACTTGACAAGCACAACTTAGAGGAGGAAAAATTTATTTTAGCACAGAGTTTCAGAGGTTTTAGTCCCTGGTAGGCTGGTTCCATTGCCACAGAACCAGCCTCCAGGCCAGAGCGAAGCTTCCCGCTCTCCCCACTGCCACCTCAAATACAGAAAATCCATCCTCACGACAAAGACATTCTGATGGACTTGACTGTGCTGAATTCCCAGAATCATTTTTTATTCTGTCTCTTTCAGAAGGATGTACAATCTCTATCTGGGTCATCAGGATGTAGTTGATAACATTTCTTCGTTTTTTTGAGAATTTCCACAGGATAGACTTAGCTCTGGCTTTCGAGGTCATTTTCATTTCCATTTCAAAAAATACATAGCAAGTCACTTATTAAGTGTCGAATACCAGGTAAAGTTCTGGGGCTCTAATGGCGTGTGGAGGGTCCTCAAGATACCCCCATGGTGGGAGGCAGCATATAGTCATATTCGCTACTAAGAATGGTGGTGTGGTGTGGTGAGGATGCACAGCTCAGCCAGAAGGGAAAAGGCCCCGAGCAGAGTCTGGGACATCCACGCAGTTTCCTTAGGGTCTCTCCCTCCCGTGGGGTCAGGCAGAGGGAGCTTCCCAGCCACAGTCCAGCACCATGCCGCCATGCTTCTGTCCCAGGAAGCCCATTAGAGACTCCATGCCTAAGGGCATTTGGGGGCTGGTATGGAAGCACCCCTGCTTGGCATGGAATGAAATTCCAGAGCCCCAGAGGTAAAGCAGGTGTTCAGCACCAACTACATTGCTTCTCCCAACAGGTTGGGCACAGCAGCCACTTGGGTCCTGTCAGTGTTTCCTATCAGGGTAAGAAACTATTTACCAAATTCCCAGACACCAGCCAAAGGCCAGCTCAGCAGGTGGACCATCCTGAGGATAGCATCTCAGGCGGGCTATGTTAACCCTTTCTGCACAAAAGGATAACTAAAATGGTCTGCCTTTGTGAAGCTCTGTGTAATTGGGGAGACAAGCATTTAGACCTACAAAGATAACAATGTCTCTCTCCATGATGATCCCAGGAAGGAGAGGTCAAGGTGCAGTGATAAGCAAAGAATCTGGTTTTGTGAGACTTTTACAGAGTAAAGTTGAAGGCCATACATGGATGGCAGGATTAAAAGAGAGGAAAGGGTCAAGAATGACTCAGAGATTTGTGACTTGTATGACTGGGTAAAGCTATGGAAAAAAGTCACCCTGATTTATTTATTTATTTTGGTACTGGGGATTGAACCCAGGGGCGTTCTGCCTCTGAGCTATACCCCCAGCCCTTTTTATTTTTTTGTTTTGAAACAGGATCTCGCTAGGTTGCTGACAGTCTGGCTAAGTTGCTGAGGCTGGCCTTGAACCTGCGATCCTCCTGACTCAGGACTGAGATTACAGGTGTGTGCCACCATGCCTGGTTCATCCTGATTTATTACTAATGTCCCTTCATTTCTCTCTCTTACTCAATTCCTTCTCTCCTCCCTCCTTTCCTTTTTTTTTCTGCTTCTTTTCTTCTTTTTTTTCCATCAAGGGAAAGGTCATGAGTTTGCTAAACCTTGCGATACCCAAATGTGATGTATAACAGGCACTAGACATTCATGTACGAAGCTTGGATGGGAAGTCAGGGTGGAGAATTAAATTTATGGAGTAGTTGAGTCTTGAGACTTTGAAATAACAACAAAAAAGTGGTATTCAGACTGACTAAGTTTCTAGAAAAAGTACTTAACATCTTAATATATAACATTTAACAGAAGACAAGTGGGTTTGTCAAAGGCGAATGATATATATCAAAGTCCTTAACAGCTGTACAACGATGGACCAAATGATGTGGGCACGTACGTGTATGTAAGCAGAAAAGTATCCAAGCATTCCAGAGCGGACAGAATTCTGGAGCAGGACTCACTTGGAAGGCTCTTCCACCCATGCTTGAAGGTTGAAGCAGGGTTGAGATGCAGCCGAGGGACTCACCGTTAGACCGGTGATCTAGTCACACTCCTTTGCAGTCTGTGCTCTGCTGTTAATATCACCTGTGCTATCACGTGTGCAAGGAAGGTACCACGTAGGTTCCCAGAGGCGTCCATGGAACATCAGTTCATCAAGATGCTTTATGGTGAAAAGGGTTCAGTGGTAAAACATATTTGGAGATATATGTTTCTAGGAAATTTTCAATATACATTAAGATCTGTGCTCCAAAGTCAACCAGGAAAGAGATTTATTGAATTTAGCACAGCCCGCTGACTTTGCCACAGCCCCTTTTCACAGAACACTTACCCCTATCTAGTCTCTTTTGGCAACAATGGTACAAAGAAACATGTGTCTCCTTGTCCTAAAAATGCCTCAACAATATCGAGGTTTTATAATCTCCTTTATTAAGTTATCAGATCATGTAAAATATGAGGAAGAAATCCAATGCTCGGTTAGAATCAGATAATGTTATATATTTCTACAAGTGGCCTAAACAACCTTTAAACCCTTAAAAGTACAGTTAATAATCCATCTTAACTCATCCCTATGAACTTCTTTTGAAAAACCAACTACTAGTGCTCAGGACTTGAGTTTCTAGTTCCTGCGTGGAGTCGAGCACTTTGGTTACAGTTAGGTTTGAATCTGGAATGTCCCCTAAAGGCCCACGTACTAAAGGCTTGGTAGCCAGCCTGTGGTGCAATTGTGGTGTGGTGGAGCATTTAGGAGGTGGGGCTTAGTAGAAAGAAGTTAGGTCATTGAGGGCATGCCCTCGAAGAGGAAATTGGGACCCTGGTCCCTTCCCCTCTCTCTCCTTGCTTCTCAGCCACCAAGAGATGATCAGGCCTCCTCTATCATGCATGCTCACCATGACGTCCTGTGCCACCACAGGCCCAACGGCAATAAGGCCAAGCAACCATGGATGGAAACCTCTGAAACCATGAGCCAAAGTAAACCTTTCCTCCTTCTAAATTGTTTATCTCAGGTAGTTTGTCACAGCAATGAAATCTAACACAATTACTGTATACTAGGGAAAAAACTAATAAAGGCTGAACATTAGCAAATATGAAACATTCTTTTATGTGCCCTCCTGAGTTGGTAAGGTGTTTGTTTTTCTGTCTCCTCAGTTTTGTAGACAGGAACAGTAACTCTCAGCCCTGGTTGTGATATCCCCTAGAGAATCTGCAATTATTTCTCAGGCTCTCGGGAGACCTTGAAAACAAGATTAATTAATTTTGGCATCATGAGCATACCCTCCCATTCCCTAAGTAAAGAAAATCATATATTTTTGACTGGGAAAGGGTGGGGGATCTGAAACTTTTAAAGGTCTTGGGATAGAAGAAGTTCTATTATTTGATTACTGGAGCTAAGTATTTGTTTTATTATTCGCTAAGCATCCACTTGAGTACAAATCACAGAATAATAAAATATATGTGGCATAATTCTTCAAGAAACTTACTAAATAAGAAACAAAATTTTTTAAAAAAATAATGAGAAAAATTTTAAGAAACGAATGGCATGAATTAACCGTTTTTAATGTTATTATTTTGTATTAATGTAATAATGATACATATTTATCATAGACAATTTCTAAGAGAGGGGAAGGAAGGAAGGAAGGAAGGAAGGAAGGAAGGAAGGAAAGGGAGGGAGGAAGGGAGGGAAGGAGGGAGGGAGGGGAAGAAAGGGACAGGAAAGGTGATCACTTGTACTGAATTTTTAACATGATTTCTATCAACCCTCCAATTTAGTTTTATTCCCCAATTGCTTACCATTTAAACAGCCCCACAATGAATGTTCTTGTAGCTAAATCTTTGCACACATTCATGACTTCTTTTGGCTGTAGTTCTAGCAGTGGCTATCGCTGAAGTACAGGGAATGCAGAATTTCCAGACTTTGATATTTATTTCCAAGTTGTCCACCACAAGTGGTAGCTTTTTATATCCTCACCAACAGTGCCCATTTCCCACCTCCTCTCCAGCTCTGAGCACGACTGTTGTCTAAGTCCTTGACAACCTGGTAGGGATGGGGAATCTGCCTTCATCTGTCCACCCGTGACTCACGTTCTGAGTGTGGGACACCTGCAACACTGTGGGTGTGTCTCTATTTGCGACCCAAGCCATATGGTCTCTGTCCTCAAATGAGCTGGCGACCCAGCTGGGAAACCACTTTCTGCTTCGTGGCAGTGGGAATGAGAGGAAAGGGCTTGAGAGCGCTAGGGTTTTCTATCTGTTGATTTGTTTTAATTTTAATTTTCCCATGAAGTATTTCTGAGGGAAGATTCAGTAGGATCTGATTCTTAAGATAAAACAATGAAATGAATGGCAGGAACAGTGACTATAGGGCTGCTAACCAGAAAAAGGACAGAAATTGGGTGTTTGAGATTGAGTAAAAAAGGACAGAAACTGGGTGTTGGAGATTGGGTAACTAAAAAAAGGACCTGATGCGGGACCAAGAATACAGTTACCAAGAGGGGCCTGGGTGGCAGTGGCAAGAGGTAGGAGTTGTTTTTGCTCTCTTTTGGGGGGAATGTATCATGAATTACTTATATTAAGAAAAAGCATCACATGAATTTTTGTCGCTTTAAGTGTGTTGAATTTGAAGCATCAGTAGCTCTTCAAAGTTCAGAGGCCAATGGGACATGAACTTGGGGCACGAGTAAGAGAGCAGGGTTTCTGGTGACAACTTGGGTATCATCAGCATCCAGTGGCTTTGGGCTATATGCATGTGGAGAGACAGAGAAAGAGACTAGGGAGAGGGGAGCAAGACAGAGAAGCAGAGGGCTAAAGACAGGGCTGGTAAGTGGAGCCAGTGGTAGAAACAGAATTGTACCAACAAGCCTTTCACAAACCGAGGAGCCTCGTACATCTGGGTCCCCGGGGCCCATTCAGAGGTCTCCCAGCAGTAAGTCTTTCTGAAACAGGGAGAGGTAAGAATAGGGCTCCGCCTGCATTTGACAACAACTACACTAGCAGCTCCCCTTCCTTAAGATGAGGTCCTAAGAGGTTAAATGATCTGTTCAAGGACAGGGAACCTACCCAGCAGTGGCACTCTCCTGTTGTCAGTTGCTTTGGGCCAAAATATACAGTGACCTCCCAGGGACAGTTCTTGGGACCCTACATGAAGAGAATGGGAAATGCCAGATTTAATTCCACAACTGTGTGCAAAACCATGCAGCGGATTCCCCATCCCTACCCAAATGGCCTGGGCTTCAAAGGGATTATTTCTGTAGAGCGCCCCCTCCTGGAAGCCTGTGGTACATCCAGAATTCTATGTTGACTTCCTGGAGCTGGGGATTGGGAGAGGAAGATTGTGGAATGTTCAAAGTCCCTTGAGGTTAACAAAAATTTCTACATAAGAAAGGAGGCAGCCAGGTGTGGTGTTGCACACTTGTAGTCCCAGTACTTGGGAGGCTGAGACTTGGGAGGCTGAGACTGGAGGATCCCGGTTCGCGGCCAGCCTCAGCTACTTAGTGAGGCCCTCTGCAACTTTAGTGAGACCCTGTTTCCAAATAAAGACTAAAATATCGGGCTGGGGTGTAGCTCGGAGGTAGAATGCCCCCCTGGGTTCAATCCCTGGAACCGCAAAAAAAAAAAAAAAAAAAAAAAAAA
>PVJS01006186.1:15523-46309 GCA_004027185.1 Glis glis | reverse complement strand
TATTTGCACAAAACCTCCCACTGCCTTCTAAAACATATTCACGAGTTACTCAAATTCCCCACTAAATTACTTTTTGGCATCTACTTCAAAATTTCCCTCATATCCTATGCCCTCACTCTGAAACATAACAATAATACACATACCAAACAAATCTTTTAAAAATGAAGGAATGTTTATAACTCCGTAACTCCAAGAGATTATAAAATGCACATGTTTGGGTATTGTTATGAATTAGAAGCTGCCAAATTGGTAAGGAGTAAAGAAGGGTCAGGTTTTTGATAAGTATTTAAGGCAAGGATTGAAAGTTGGTTCGCTAGAGTGCTCAGTGTGGAATCAAGTGCTTACATCACCACACATATACCTAAAATAGCTGATCTGACCCAAGCGGGACAAGCCGGTGCGGTCAGACCCGAGAAATGACCCGAAATCCCACAATGCACGTTCTCGTCTCGTGACATTTTGAAATCTGGAAAGATCCACACTGTTATGGGGGACGGGAGGGGTAGAGGGCGATGTGGCTTGAACTCCTCAGATTCACACCCTGGGGGTGCCTTCAGCTCCCGGAGGGGATAATGGCGCTGTCCACCACTGAGCAAAGAAATAAAGCATTCGTTGTTGCTTCTTTAAAATACAGTTGCTGGCATTTTCTGGCTTTCTAGAAAGTGCAGAAGACAAAGTCTTAGCCCTTTGGGGGTGTCTGAAGTTGCACGGGGAGCAGCTGAGCCTCACGTGGAGCTGGTCACTTGCTCTTTCTGGGTCTTTGTGCTGCCATCTAGAGAGGAAAGGAAAGGAGTCACCTGAAAGCCCAGGTGCCTCTGCAGCTTCCAGAACTGCGCAGGCGCTGGCTTGGCCCTGGGAGTCAGCAGCTTAGACTTTTCACCCTCAGGGGAAGGAAGGGGTTCCCTTTGTGGTCAGCACTGGTGATCTCATTTTAGGGCTAATAGCAGGCTCCTGGACAACCAGCCAAGTGTTCAAAGGCGTTACAAAGCTAATGTCAAAAATATGAAATCATGTTGACATTACCCAAACTTAGGCAACTAACGTCACCATTTTAGAAAAAAAATGAAAACACAAGATATGCATGAACACAAGATTTTGGGACGAATATGATGAATTTAAGATGCATTCTTAAAATTTTTTCTTTTTGGTTTTCTTCCTTTATTTTTTTTAAAGACAGAATTTTTTACATTTATTTATTTTTTAGCATTGAAGCTTTAGACTGGCACCCCGGCTTTGGCCCTGACAGTCTGTATGACCTCACTTTGACCACTTATAAAACAGGGATAGCACCCCTTTTTATCTACCTTGGAGGGCTGTAAACTCAAGTGTATAACAAAGAAGATAAGCATAGACTTGTAGGTAGAAGTTGTAGTCCCTAATATCTCTCTGAAGAATGTAACTGAACAAGTGTAATTACCATAAGTTGGTTTTTTACTGAGTACAAAGTTAAAAATAATTTATTATGGAGTTATAAGTTACAAAAAACCATGATGGAAATCATATTTCTATGCCATAAGGCGTAAGATATAAAGGCAGCAAGGCCTTCTCCGATTCTCCCCTCCCCAGAACTCCTTCCCTCCCTGCTCAGCTTTTCCCATACCCCACCCCCATCCCACTATCCGACATGCCACTTGTCTGTCCACCCTAGGATGGAAACTTCTAGAGAGCAGGGCAGTTCATCTGCTATGTTGACAGTTTCCTATCTAGTACCTAGAACATTTGGCACATAGGTGCTCTGTGCATGTTCTTAAAGGAATAAAAGGACCTAAACTCATACTTTGTTTTCTTTTGCAAGAACTAACAACACGACTTTAATTTTATACATATTCTGATTAAAACATGCATAAGGTAAAAATTCCTTTAACGTTTATGAAGATGCCCTGATTCTCTTTGTAAATCTCATTTTGTGCTTTCTCCCCTCTCAAATGAGCTCAATTAGTGTGAGACCATCAGAATGACATTTATTATTGAAAGTACAGTAAATGCTGAGATGCTGACAGCTGGATTAAAGATTTGACATGCAAATGCACCAGTTAAGTAGAAGCTTTACTTCAGTTCTGGTTTGCCACTGCTGATGATCAGTTGACCTGAAGAATTTATTTAGAATAGAACAAGAAGACGAAGCAGAATGAATTGGATCTCTTAAAATGAAATTTGTAATTAAAACAGACTGCTTAAGGATAAATGGCCATAGCTACACAGACAGTGGTATAAATAAGAACTTTTGGGTAAGCTGAAAGGAAAGAGGCCTGAACTTGTGTGGAGAAGGGGGGTACCCTGACCCTGGCCTGGAGAGCCCATATGACCTCGCTTTGACTACCTCTAACACAGAGATAGCACCCCCTTTCTATCTACCCTGGAGGGTTGTAAAGGTTAATTTAAATACTGATTAGTGATTGCCATGGAAGCTGTGCAGTAGAATCATACATAGCTAGGAAATCAGTGAGACTGATGGCCCCAAGGGGTGCATAAACCTGAGGAGTGTGTAAATCAGTGTATAAAAAAGTATAAAAATCAAATCATTTCTTCTGATTATTCAAACCGACACCTTCCGGGTATGCTGAGAATGCCCTCCCCTCGCCTCCCTGGGCCTGGGGGCTCTGTCTTTCAGGAAGAGGCTTTGTTGCATGAAACAGCTGACTCCCAGGATGATGGAATTGTAGGCTACTGCTGGAGAAAGGGGTGTTTGGGAGCCTTTTGTGATACAAAATGGCTAGCCAATTGCACCAGTTTAAGAACAGGGGAGAGATGGTCAGTCCCTAAGCTATGTGAAGAAGCTGTCTTTCAAATCTGGAAAGGAGGTGACCTCCTAGGAGGCAGCAGCAGTCCAGAGAGGGGCTCTGGTAGAGCCTGGGAGTCAGAGGTCTGAGTTCAAGTTCTGGCTCAGTTATTTATTAGCTGTGTGACCGTGGGCAAGTAAGCTGACCTTGCTTTGTTCTACTGTAAAATGGGAGAAATAATACCACTGTGCCACATGGATTTTGGAAGGGTTAAACACAAATTTATGTGAAAGGCACATTAAAAATTGCAAAGCATTTTGCCAGTCTTTGCTATTACTTTCCAGAAACTGTGCTCTTTGTATTTCTTTCCGCTGCAAAGTCAGGTATTCTTTGGAAAGTGAAGAAGCACACACTTGCACCCCTCAGACACTGCAATGTTGTGGTGTTATTTCCTTCAGACTCTTTCAGCGAAACAGATGATGATCCACTAAAAGAGCTTAGAGGAGGGCGCTGTGCATAGTCTACATCTCATGAATGGGAACTCTGGAAGCACTCTCCTCCAGGTTGAGGGAGACGAGGTGCCCCAGGACTCAGTGATTGTAGCAAAGGACATACAAAGACAATGATTTAGTCCCAAATCACAGGACAGGAGATTGCAGGTCAACAGCGAGAGTGATTTGGCCAGGGCTCACAGAGTTAAGGCAGGATGGGGACTCCAACTGGGAACAATTCAGCTCCTCTAAATTAATTGGTCTTTTGGGTACTCAAACATGGTTGATCTTCTGAAGTCGTTTTTTTTTTCTCATTTGTACTTTTAAAAATTTAAGATATGTGTTTACTGTTGTCACAGGTTTGCATATGAAATAACACTGCATGTTTAGTAAGTAAATGGACAGTCTAGTCTCACTTCCAGATTGCTTTGGTGTCTTACAAAGGCCCCTGAATAAAAGAAACATGGTTCTGGGCATGGCCTGTAGCACATTACGAAAGGGACCAGAACCAACAAAGGACAATTTCCCTTGATGTCTACCTTGAACCTATAGAGGGGAATCTCCTTGGAAGCACAGAACCAAAGTATAAGTCTCAAAAGATGAAAGGGCCTGAGAGTTGAGAGTACAAGGAAAATTTAAATTGAAGCTAAATTGGACATACAAAAGGAAAGAATGTTGGTAATCTGGAATCAGTTTCAAAATATGTATGGTTTGATAAAAAAGATAGAGGCTCTTGTATGTGTACCAAAGTGGTTTTATGGTTTGCAGAGATTTTTTTTGAAGCGTTCCCAAACTCAGCACATTCATCAAAAAGAAAAATAATGTAAGAGAAGCAAAGGGCCAAAGGATTTGAGTAAACTAAAGTAGCCTAAAGTTTGGTATAACAGGCTCTAAAATGGCTCTTATTTGAAATTCTTTTATAAGTATGAAAGAAGGGTAGGATATATGTGCATGCATATGTGTGTTTATATATAAACCCATATTTATTCGTTCCTAGTATTATTCCTCCAAACAGCACCTGGCATATGTAACACCTTTCATTTTTCATTTTAAGTATTATTCAACTCTTGGTTAATATAGCACACTGCAAGTGATGTCAGAATCTTCATCTTGGTGTCAAAGGTAGAGTCAAATATGTATGAAAACAAAATTGCTGATTTGCCAGATTTCCATTTAATCTGTAGCTGAGCTATGATGTGAGCTCCTGCTTAAAGCCCCTGGGAAGACAGAAATTTTATAAAGATCACATATATCCTTAAACTTCCATAATTTAGGTTGTGGGCTTGATATAAATGACCTCTAAATGTCATGTAAAAGCAAATTTATTAACATTAGCCTAGCCACACAGATGGAAATAATGTATTTTGGCTGCAGATCTTGAGATACAGATAAAATGACTGCAGCAAGTGTAGTTCAGTCGCATGACAGAAGAAAATTCACAGCCCTTTATCCAGAGAAATTAAAAATTATATTTCATTTAAGGACCAGAATTATTAATATATAGCTTTAAGGCCCATACAAGTTTTCAGTGAGTTTATGGATATGCCCTTGGACTTCAAATACTACAGTACCATAGAAAACCCATTCTCAGAATGAATCTTAAAGCTCAAGGTTCAGCTATGAGGCTGTTGAGAATTCAATGCACTGCAGGAAACTTGCCTGAGTGTCCAGTATAGATGGACTGATCAGATGGTTAATTCCCTAGTGCAACAAATACCTCTCTCTGCTGCCCAAGTTAGGTGCTGGGTATGTATCTGTGCAACAGTCAGGCAGAGTCCTCTGGAGAGAGTAGGGCAGGAAAATGGAATGGAGGGTGTATGAGTAGAAAGGTGGGGACAGGTGGGGAAGGTGAAGATTGCATATCTAAAAATTGATTTTTTGGGTAAGCGATTAATGACCAGATAGGACAAGTCATGTGCAGAGCCTAAGGAAGGGAAGGAACAAACCAGTTATAGAAAGGCCCCAGTGTGGAAAGAGGACGGTCTATTCAAGGACCAAAAAGAAGGCCAGAAAACAGTATAGACACTTCGAAAGGCCAAGGTGGATAAAGATCTTGACTTTGTTCCTTGGAAAAAACAGTCAAGTCTCAACTAGTAAGGATACTGGTGAGGCTAGTCAATTGTTTGCTTGTCATGTACTCAGCATTTACCAAGTGCGTACTCTGTGCCTAGCACTGTGCAATACACAGACTCAAACAGGACAGCCCCTGCTGATAAGGAGCTGATGTCCAATAGGGATGACATGCAAGTGTTTAGCCTTATCTTCTTTCATCCTTTGCTCTCCAGGTCAGATGTCACTGGACTGGCTCTTATTCATGCCTTGTCCTGCCACTATAGTTGCTGTAGGGATTAAGTTCGCTATGGTATGTAGAGCGCTTAGATTAATGCCAAGCACGTAAATGCTACATGGTGTCTGTTATTATTGGTTGTCAGTAGTATTAGGAAATGATCACAAGAGAAATAGGATATTAACGTAGTTTCTAAGCACCTCAAAAACTGAGGAACATTTTAGAAAATAACCAACCAATACTCTCAAAAGCATCAAAGTTATTGAAAAAAAGAAATATTGAGGGACTCTTACAAATTAGAGAACACTGAGAGATGACAACTAAATGCATTTTTAGATTATGTGCTGGGTTCAGGAACAGAAAAATCACATTACCACAAAGACAGGTGAAACCCCAATAAGGTCGTAAATTAGCTAATAGTATCGTATCATTGTAAATTTCCTGGTTTTGGTCATTGTACTACAATTATGTAAAGGGTTAATATTGAGAGGAGTTGGGGGAAGCATATACATAAACTCCTTTTACTACTTTTGTAACTTCTCTATAAGTCTAAAATCATTTCAAAATAAAAAATAATAAAGGGAGAGAAACAGAAATAGACCTAGAAATGACAAAGATGATGGAACTAGCAGTTAAGTAGCTCTTTTAACTATAATGTAGTATCTAAAGGAAAACGCAAATATAATGAGCACAAAAAAGACATAAAAAAGGATGAAATGGAATATCTAGAGTTCTAGAACTGAAAATGATAATATTTGAAATGAAAATTCACCAATTGAGTTTAATAGAAGATGAAATGCTGCAAACCAAAGTAAACCTGAAAATAGAGCAAGAGAAACAGCTGTCTACAAATGGAACAGGGGAAAAGAAAAAGAACAGAAACCCAGTGTCAGCGTTCCTATTAAGTGGTCTAGCATACATGAAACTGGGGTCCCAGAAACAGAGGTGGCGGGGAGAAAAGAGGAAAAAGAACAAAAATATTTGAAGAAATGTTGGCCAGAAACTTTCCAAATTGGATGAAAATTATAAACTTAAAGATTCAAGAAGCTTAACTGACCCCCAAATAAGATAAACACACACACACACACACACACACACACACACACACACACGCACACACACACACCATAATCAACATGCTAGAAACTACTGTGAAAAAAATCTAAAAAGAAGTCAAGGAGAGGATGGAAGATATTATATAATTATAAGAAATGTAAGAATTATTATAGATGTCTCATCAGAAATTATGCAAGCCAGAAGAAAATGGTTCTTTGAATGGATAAAAGGAATTGATAAACTTTAGCTGGGCTAATCGAGAAAACAAAAAAGATATAAATGACCAATATTAGGTATGAAAAAGGGAACATCACCATAGATGCATAAACAGTAAGAGGATAATACAAATATGAACAGCTTATGCTGAGATTTGACAACCTAGATGAAATAGACACATTTTTAAAAAGATATAAATGACCAAATCTGGCACAAGACAAAACAGAAAACTGGAATAGTTCTATATCTACTACAAAAATTGAAATAGTAATTAAAAACTTTTGCAGAAAGTTTAAGAAAATTACTGGCCCCAATGGCTTTGGAGCAGCTGTCTTCCCAGTATTACAGCTGCTTCTTTAAAACTGCAAAATTTGAAAGAGACCTAACCATTGTCCGCTAACCTGTGTTCTTTTAGTTCTCTCTCCATCTTAACTACCTACAGGCAAACATCTCATGCTGAGAACACAGGATGAATGGAAACTGCCCCCAAATCCCTGGCCCCTGGTGCCTGGAGGATGCCAACAAGACCCAAAGAACCAGAATTATAACACACTTCTGGCCTACAAGCCTATATGCGTATCTATGTTCCCCCACCTTTGTTTTCCCCCTACATTATCCTAATCTTCCTGCAGGGTTCTGCAGGAAGCCACTCTGCCTTCCTGGTTTGGCCAAACTGCTAATAAACACATTTATATATGTATAAATGTATATATGTGTATAAGTTTTTTTTTTTTTTTTTACTCCTGATGTGGACAAGCCAAGTCCAGCCAGTTGGGACCCACAGAGCCAAGTCTCTGGTCAGGGACCCCAGCAACAGCTTCACTTGTGAGTTCTGTTCAACACATAAGGAAGAAACAAAACTAATCTCACATAACTCTTTCAGAAGATAGGTTAGAAGCCGTGCGTGGTGGTGCACGCTTGTAATCCCAGTACTTGGGAGGCTGAGACTGGAGGATCCGGGTTCGTGGCCAGCCTCGGCTACTTAGTGAGGCCCTCTGCAACTTAGCGAGACCCTGTTTCAAAATAAAGGATAAAAAAATAGGGCTGGGGGTGTAGCTCGGAGGTAGAATGCCCCTGGGTTCAATCCCCAGTATTGCAAAAAAAAAAAGAGAGAGAGAGAGAGAGAGAGAGAGAGAGAGAGAAGATAGGTAATGAAAAGGTATTATTTCCCAACTCATTTTATAAGGCCAGTTTTACTGATAACAAAATCAGACAAAATCATAACAAGGAAAGAAAGCTACAGACCAATCTTCCTCATTAACATAGATATAAAAATCCCTAAGAAAATGTTAGGAAATAAAACCCAAAACTGTATGTGAAAAGAATATTACACTATGACCCAACAGGGTATATTCTAGGAATAAAAGGTTAGTTTAACACTCAAATATCAATCATTATAATTCAAATATTGGAAGACATTCCTTTATTAAAGGAAAACTCCATGATCATCTCAATAAATAAAACAATTATTTGACTAAGTTCAATTATCTATTCATGATACAAACTCTGAGTGTCCTAGGAATAGAAGAAAGCTTCTCTACCTGGATAAAGAGAATTCACAAAAGGCCACACACATAGATACTGATATATAGTTAGATTTGGAGATGTTGGTATGTATGAGTACATGGTGTCGATCTGTGTGTGCACACACACCCTCATTAGCTTCGGATACTAACAATGACATACCAATAGCAATGAACACACCTACTGCCTAGATCTTGTTTTTAAACACTATTCTCCACTAAAAGGAACAGGATTCCTTGGAAAAAAGGCTAAGAATTTAGGCACTGAGCAGGGAGAGTACAAACAGCCTGGAATACCCTGCTAGAGAAGGAAGTACTAAAGAATGAGGGAAAAATACTAAAAAGATATAGGAGCAAGCTTATAGAGTCGCCCACTGGTCCTTGTGGAACAATATGTGCTCCAAAACTACTACTACTAATAATAATGTAATATAACTCACTGGATAAAACAAAAATTTACTGACCCATGCTGATACAAATTCTTAAATGAATAAGTGGAGAAAGGAAACCTCTTCCTTCTAGAAGGATGCCAACTGATAAATATAGAAGACATGACAGAGTTAGAAAAATCATCAGTAGATCCTAAAACTAGTGGGTGAACATTTGATACGGAATAGCACACTTATGAAGTCCCAGGATATTTACCCACAAGTTACTTGTTAATTACAAGGATAATACTAATTTACGGTGGACACCACCCTAAGTGATTGACATTAACATGACTGGCATGGGACAAACTGTGACTACTGATACAGTGCACTGACTGAGAAAGACACATCACTCCTTCTGTGGGTGCCCCAAGTGTGTAACTCTTGATCAAAAGAAAAGTTAGACAAATCCAAAGTGAGAAACATTCTGCCAAATAAGTGGTCTGTACTCTTCAAAAAATGTCAAGTCAGACAAAGAACAGGTGAGAAATTCTTGCAGAATAAATTATTGCAAACGCCATCAAAGAACTCCAGTGCTAGACAGTTTTACCTCTGATCATCCTTCCAGAAATAGAACATTCCTATGCAAAATGAACCTTTCTGGAACACTGGAAAAGATGAAAAACTAGTGTAATTCTGACACTTAGACCTACCAGCACCCCCCAATTGCTATTACAATTTCTTTAAAATATTTATTAAAAGGAAATGTACCAAACTATTTCTGAGTAATGAAAAGGTAGACTATAATTTTTGTTTTTTTTTTAATTTTCTACCAAGAACATGTATTCATAAAAACTGAAAAGTATCATTAAATTTACCAAAAACTAAAGTCTATAAAAAAGTAGCAATTTACTTGACAGTTTTGTTACCCAGTTTCTCTTGGTATAATGAAAACCATGTTGCTAAAGCTACTGTATTGCAAAATTTCATAAAATAACAGGCAATACACTTAAATATTATCACAGGTCGGTTTACTGAGGAAACTATGATGCTATATGTTAATTCTATTCACTTGATTACTTTTCATTGTGTCAAAGTCTCCAAAGGCCACAGCCATGAAACGACACAACGACTTTCCCATATTTTGTTTAGAAACAAATATCAAATCCAAAGAAATGTTCAAGTAAATCTGAAAATTGCCCTCTTTTTCTCCCCCAAAGAGCTGGTGATTAAGAGTCAGGAAGTTTCTTCTTGTGGAGGAAGGATGAAAATGGAACATGAAAAAGCAAACATGTTTTTTGCTTAAAAGACTTTATTTTCAAAGTTTCAAATTTTTCCAGTCTTTTTATTATTTTTTGCACCAAAAAAGGTATCAATACTTTTCATTCCACTCTTGTCAACTTTAGCCAAAGCCTTCTGAGCTGCGGTCATTTTGTTATTTTTCTGTTAGTAAAAATAAGAGAAAAACTGTTATGAATACAACATATGTAAATCATGCATGCAAATCAGACAATACTGTGCATGTCTCAAGGTTCATCAAGGGAGGAAAGCTCTGCTGCTAACACGCTTCATAAGGGAATGAATAAATTTCTGATATCTATTCAGAATTCAGAGGCAGAATATGTTAAGACAAAACTACCACTTTCTAAGGAGTGGACCGTTACAGCCAATGGTTTACTTTGGGGAAATAATTCTGGAGGGTGCATTAAGTGTAATAACACAAACAATAGAACTGACACAGGCGGCAACTGTCAGAAGGAGGAATTACAGCCTTGTGTTACAACATGATGAATAATTCACACCAATCTACCATCTGATTTTATTCATTTGCTCTATGGGAAACCAAGGACAACCCTATTATATTCAAAAGATGACCTGTACTGCAAAGCACCCCAGACCAGCAGGATAGCTGCCCCATTTTTCCTCCAACAAAGAAAAATACTTTTCAGAAAGCTAACTCCAAATAACTCTGCCTTGTAAATTTCTCTTTCTTCCTGGTCACTGTATTTTTTCCTGTGTCCTTTATAAAGACTAGAAGGTGGTAACAGCAGCTGATCTCACTTCAGTGCATCATAACTTGTTCAGAAGAAGCATAAATCATGGGGATCAGTTAAAAAACCCATCTCCCTGGGAACTGTAAGACAAGTTCATTGCCCAAGTATCTTTCAAGGGAAAACAGTACATGATTCCTATAATCTTGCTTTTCACATTCTGTCACTTGTAACTTAGTAGGCTTAATTTTTGCCTGGATGGTGAAAAGTGGCTCTCATTCAGACAAGTCGTTGGGGGCGTTTAACTGCCGTCCTGGCTCCACCCTCTTTACTCACTGGAGCTGTGCCCACGTGGGCACACTGGGAAGTGGCAAGCCCACTGAAGGTGGCACAGAAAGACTTCTTTCAGAGAAATTCAAACCAACCGTCACTGCTTACACAGGGCTTTGAGAGAACTAGCCATTTAGGCAAATTTTAAATTGGATTATTCTCTGATATCACATGCCCAAATAAATTATGATAGAGAAAAGAACAAACTCTACATTAAAATACACTAACCTCTAAGGGGACTACATATTGTTGAAATCTAAGTGGAAGTCAACTTATCTTGGGATGGGCAAGGCCTTTCTCAGCATAAGAACAATGGGAAAATCATAAAGGAAAACAATTTCTATACTTAACCTCAGAAAAAAAACCTAAACCTGTTAAAAACAAATCAAGTGAAAAGGCTAAAAACATACTGGAAAAATCATCTGTGCCTAGAGTAAGTTCTTACAAATCAATGAGAAAACATTACTATCCCAAAATAAAAGCAGGAAAGGAACACAACTGACCGTTTGCAAAAATGTAAATGGGCAATAAGTGACTGAAAAAACGAACCTTTGTAGTTAAAGAAATGTGGCCTAACTTGACAACAAAAAATTTCAAGAATAAAAATAATAATGCTATCAAGAATGCAAGATAGTCAGTGCCAATAATGTTTGGGACTACAAATTTCTGCCACATTTTTGGAAAGCATTTTAGCAATATATATTTCAATGACAATGTTCTCTAAGCTCTTACTCTTAGTTCTAAATTGTGTCTAATGAAATAATCAGAGATGCAGACTGTAAATAAGAATGTCTATAACTTCACTAAAATAAAAAAATAAAAATCCAGAAGTAAGCTATATGTCCCCAAACAGGAGATTGATTAAATAAATTATATTCCATATGATGAAATAAAGTAACACATGTGACTGGATATCCTGAAACAATGATCAATATTTCAAAGAATGTTTAATGACATGGACATTTTCACAATATAATGCTAAGTGAAAATGTCAGAACCAAAAACTGCCTAAGTACTGTAATGCCAATTTTAAAAGCTACATGCTATTTATAATGCATACATAAGATAAAATTTCAGTAAGAAATGTTACGCAAATAACATTTGCAGAGTTAATGCTGAATAGTGGAGTTATTCATGATTTTTGTTATCCTCATAATTTCTGGGAAGCTTCTGGCCAGCAGGATTGACAAAAAAATTACCTGTAGAGGCTTCTTCCCTCCCGTCCTTCACTCCACGAACACATGAAACGTCTAGGTACACTCATGCTAAGTATATGGTTTTGCTCTGATTTGTAAAAAGTCTGAATTGCTTACCATTTTCATTGTCATACACAGTTTTGAATACATTATTCAGTCACAGAAATGCAAGTAATAATTTTCCATGGTCAAAACTGTAATCTCAATCAAGCGTGCAATTGCTCCCACGTGTATAGCACAGTATGCCCCTACACCTGGACACACGTACCTTTCCAGTCTTCAAATCTTTAGTATTAAACTTAGTATAATCTTCTTTTGCTTCAACAGGCTCATCTGATAACTTTATTCTCTGCAATGTTAGAGCAGTGAAGTAGTCAAAAATCCCCTGACACTTACATTAACCCATTAAAAACATAAGCCTGTAATTTGGACTCACACAGGTCACACGGAGTACAGACCTAGCGAAGTATTTTATACAAACTTAACACTTTTTACATATCACTTCTAAGAAGCAGCCTTGGTAATGGGATATGACTAGGTAGGTACATGACTCAGCCCCTCAGCCCATCTAGCAATAGAAACGAACACACACACTTTGTGTGAGCCAGGTACAGTGGGCATCTAAGTGGCGTCAGACTTCAAGGACAGTCTAAGTGCTAAAGGCAAGGCACAGAAGTCAAAAACAAGAATTCCTTTGATGGGAGCCAGCTGCAACTCCCACCCCATTCACCTCCTGGGCTAGTTTAATACCTGCTAATGAATACAGAAGCAGCATTATTCTATTACCATCTTTGTAGAGCTTCATGTGCTTTCGATTCATTTATCTCATTTTATCCACACAAGAATGACCTTGCATAGCAAACAGCAGCAGGGGAAGGAAGCTACAAGAATAGCTTAAGGTCAACTAGTAGGGGATGTGGGGTGAGTTCCCCATTTTTATATATATGCTCTTTCCTTTGGGTCCAGTGCAGCTAAGTCAAACCTTCACTGAACATATTCACCTTTCATATGAGCACTTTGCGGCAATGCATGTGAGAATCCTGTCGAGAGTTGGACTGTAGCCTTAGTGATCATAAAAGGGAAGAAACTGTGCTATATTTATCATGTAAAACAGGGCAGAAAAGCCTTGTTGTCTGACATGGAGGATGGACTACACGGTGACCACTGCAGGATGATGACAGCATGGACGTTTACAGGTCTCCAAGCTCTTTGTAGAGACAGCAGGTGGGTAAGGACCAACATGGGTCTCACCTAGGAAACAGACTTGTCCTCGGCTTCACTCTGCATGCCCCTGCTTTTGCTAAACAAAGAACTGGTAGAGTTGGTGCTAATAGATGCCACTGCCTGCACAGCACAAGGGGATGAAGCTACAAGAAATCCCTGAAATTCTTGGCTGTCAAAAACATAAGGGCATCCTGGGAATAAATTACATACTGTGAGAAGACCTTCTCTTGACCACACAGCAACCTCTAGGAAAGCAATTGTCACAAGCAAGACCGCTGATTTGCAGCAGAAGGAGGAACAGGAACAAAGACCTCGAGGGGACTCGGGGAACGGCAGACAGAAGGCTCCAGTGTACACTGGCTGCTCCCCGAAGTAGGAGAGGAGAGGGGAAGTGTAGGAGAACAACACAGCACTTCAGTGCGGAAGCCAGAAATATCGGTTCTTGGAGTAATCAGAGAATTGGTAAAAGAAATAGTTTAAACCAGTGCTGGGCATGGTGACAGCTTAGTGGAGGAGAGGAAGCTCCACTATGGAGAGTTTAAAGAGAACCCTGGGGTATCCAAGAAACGCAGACTCTGATATCGGGCAAACATGCAGTCTGAACAGACAGGAGACTTGGACCCAGTACAGGAAGCCAGTGGGGGAAAGGAAACTATCCAAACATCCCCACTGCTTCAGTGAGGACTGGGAAAAGGAGCCACCTTAAAAGGGGCTTTACTGACCAGATGGTCTGTGAAGGAGATCAGAAATTCCTCCTTCTTCCTCCTCCTCCTCCTCTTTCTTCTCTCTCTCTCTTTTGGTGTGTGTTTCCTAAACCCAATGGCCACGTTATCGTTCTTTTCACTGGGTCCGTGGGTGCCTGTCCTGAGGCTCAGGCTGGACGGAAGAATGAGACTATGACACGTGCATTGGGAGCTCTGAGTAGTGGAAGGCAAACTGAGTTTCCCTTCGAAATCTGCGATCTAAGCTTTGTGACGAGGAGTGAAACAGGCTGCGTGTAAATGCAAGATGGGACTAAGACTGGGAGAAACACCACTGAGTTTGGTGAAAAGCTTCCTGCCCACAGCACTCTACCCCAGGACAGGACCCAAGGGCTGGGCCACCACCCCTGCAAGAAGAATCTTAAACCTTTTCATGTTTGTTTTTGTACTCTGCACCTTTTCTGGGGGGAGGTAGTTGTTTTGTATCTTTCCTCATTTATTTAATTCGACCTATTTAATTTCATGTTTTTTAAAAAATTAACTGGGTTTATCAATACCTCTTTTCTTCTTTCTTATCTTACTCCCTTCCTTTCCTCTTTTCTTCTGTTTTTCTTCTCTTCCCTCCCTTTCTTCTTATATATTTTAGTATTAAGTATACTATCATTAGTGCCTAATTTTATAGCTTATTCTCTATTATTTCTCTCCCACTTTTCTCTTAGGTTAGTAGAGTTGTAGAAAGCATTAAGAACATATTTTTTTTAAAAATATATGTTGATGTATGGTGTAATGGTTTGGATTTAGAATGTCCTACTAGCCCTCACAGAAACCTGGTAGCAATGTTGGAAGCAAGACTTGGTTGCTAAGGAGGAGCCCCTGGGGGTGTGGCCTTGTAGATTATATATTGGCTCCTCTCCCCCTGCTCTCTTTCTCTTTCTGCTTCCGTGATGTAAAAAGCAGAGTCCATGTGCTCTCCACCTCTCTGCTCCTGCCACCATGTCCTGAGATCCATGGTCCCCAGCCTCATATGGACTAAACTCAAAATCTCCAAGAAAATCATGAGCAAATACATCTTCTTTCCTTTAAGTTGCATGGTCAGTCATTTTAGGATTATAGCAGTGAGAATGCTGACTGAGGCATATGGTTTGCTCTATGCTAATCTCTAAAAGCAGTGCTGGTAGTTGGATCTGGCACTCTGATCATACTCACTGAGTTGCTTCCATGCTGAGATATACCCCAGCCCAAGACACACTATAAACAGATAACTGCTGATGAAAAAGACCCTCACAAAATAGAGGAAGAGAAATACACCACAACAGATGCACAAACCACAAGATAGAATCACAGCAAACAAGCCAACAAGATGACTCCAAAAGTTTATAAGTCCCCAATAACTGAATCCATAGAAATCGAAGTGGATGAAATGAGGAACAAAGAACTTAAAAAGTTAATGTTAAAATGATCAATGAATTAAAGGAAGAACTAAGGAATGAGCTAAGGGTGAAAATGCAAGGTATGAAATAGCATTTCAATATAGAAAGAGATTCTGAAAAGGAACGAAACCAAAATCTGGGAAATGAAAACTCAATCAATCAATCAATCAATCAAACAAACAAAAAAATCAACAGAGATCAACAAAGAGTCTTTTTTTTTTTGTGGTACCAGGGATTGAACCCAGGGGCGTTCTACCTCCGCGCTACACCCCTGGCCCTATTTTTCATACTTTATTTTAAAACCGGGTCTCACGAAGTTGCGAGAGTAGAGAGAGAGAGAGAGAGAGAGAGAGAGCGAGCGCCGAGGCTGGCCATGAACCCGGATCCTCCGGTCTCCACCTCCCAAAGTACTAGGATTACAAGTGTGCGCCACCATGCCCGGCTCAACAGAGAGTCTTGATAGATCAAACTGAAGAAAGAATATTAGGGCTCAAAGACAAGGTGGGTGAACTGGAACATTCAGACAGTAATAAAGAAAAAAATTAGAAACTATGAGCAGAATATACAAGAGCTTTGGGACAAAGTTAAAAGGCCAAATTTAAGACTCACAGGTCTCGAGGAAGGAGAAGAGATACAGACCAATGGCACTGAAAACTTAAACAATAGCAGAAGTTTCCTCTACTCTTGGGAATGAGATGAACATATAGTTATTAGAGGCATTTAGAACTCCAGACATGCAAGACCTGAAAAGAACCTCACCATGACATAAAATTCAGAACAAAGAAAGACTCTTAAAAGCTGCAAGGGAGACGTGTCACATCAGTTATAAAGGCAACTCACTCATATAACAGCATACTTCTCAGCAGAAACTCTAAAGAGCATGAGGGCATGGAATGATGTAATTTAAGTCCTAAAAGAAAGTAACTGCAAACCTAGACTACTATATATAGCAAAGCTATCCTTCAGAATTGAAGGAGATATAAAACCTTCCAAGATATGTTTAAACTAAAGGAATGAATGACCATTAAGCCAGTACTGCAGAACCTTAAAGGAATACTACATAAGGAAGAGAAATACAACCACGAGAGCTTGGGAAAGAATAAATCTCACTACAAGAATAGATAAGTAAATGAGAATTAAGAATGATTCAAACATTATAAATAAAACAAATGACAGGAAGTAATGCATACCTGTCTATAAAAACACTAAATGTAAATGGTTTTAATTCTCCAATTAAAAGACAGACTGGCAGATTGGACTAAAAACCAAGACCTGGCTATATGTTGTCTCTAAGAAACACATCTTACAGGCAAAGACAATTAGACATTCACAGAATGAAAGTAAAAAGATGGGAAATGATATCCCATGCAAATAGAATCCTAAAGCAAGCAGGAGTACCTGCTCTCGTATTATACAAAGCCAACTTCAAGCCAAGATTAGTCAGAAGAGGTAAAGAAAGTCATTTCATATTGGTAAAGGGAACAACCCAACAAGAAGATAGAATGACTGCAAACATTTGCGCCCAAATGTCGGTGGATCTGATTTCATAAAACAAACATTATTCAACATAAAGGGATGATAGGTCCCAATAAAATAATAGTGGGGGACTTCAATATACCACTCTCACTAACAGGTCATCCAGACAGAATCAACAAAAACACATCAGAGTTAAAACTATACTATGGATCAAATGCATTTAACAGACATGTACAGAAAATTTCATCCAACAACAGTTACATACACGTTCTTTTCAGCTGTCCATGGACCTTTCTCTAAAACTGATTGTAAAGTAAGCCATAAGGCAAGTCTTAGCAAATACAAAAAAATTAAAATAATCTCTTGTATCTTTTCAGATCATAATGGGATGAAACTAGAGAGCAACAGCAAGAAAAACCATAGAAACTATACAAATACATGGAGACCAAACAATATATTTTTGAATGAGTGGGTCATTGAAGAAATCTGGGGTAAAAATTCTTAGAATCAAATGAAAATGGAAACACAATATACCATAATCTGTGGGATAGAGCAAAGACAGTTCTAAGAGGGAAGTTTATAGCTATGAGTGACTACATTAAAAAACAAAACAAAACAACGATCTCAAATAAATAACCTAATGATACATCCCAAGGTCTTAAGGAAAAAAGAATGAATCAATCTCAAAACTGGTAGAAGGAAAGAAATTATAAGGATCAGAGCTTGAGAGGCTAAAAGAACATTACAAAGGATCAATGAAACAGAGTTGGTTCTTTGAAAAGATAAACAAGATTGATAAACCCTTAGCCAAACTAAAAAGAGAGGAGAACAAATTAATAAAATTACAGATGAAAATGGGGATATTACTACAGACACAAATGAAATTAAGAGGATCATTAGAGACTATTTTGAAAACTTCTATTCCAATAATTTGGAAAATCTAGAAGAAATGAATACATTTCTAGACATATACAACCTACCAAAACTGAACCAAGAGGATATAGAAAATCTAAACAGATCAATACCAAGTAATAAAATTGAAGCAATAACAGATAAAAAGCCTCCCAGGACCATATGGTTTCACAGTTGAATTTTATTCAATCTCTACAGAATAAATAACACAAATGCTCCTCAAATTATTGCATGAAATAGAATGCTTCAAAACTTGTGCTACAAAGCTACTATCATCCTGATACTAAAAGCAGATAAGGACACATCAAGGAAAGAAATTTATAGACCATTATGCTTGATGAACATAGATGCAAAAATCTCTAATAAAATACTAGAAAACCGAATTCAACAATATACTGAAAAGACTATACCCCATGGTTAAGTTGGGTTTCACTCCAGGGATGCAAGGATACTCACAATACACCACATAAATAGAACAATACTCACAATACACCACATAAATAGAACCAAGGACAAAATCACAATCATCTCAATGGATGCATAAAAAGCCTTCAACAAAATCCAACACCATTTCATGGTAAATGCTAAAGAAACTAGGAATACAAGGAACTTTCCTCAAAATCATGAAGGCTATATATGACAAACCTAAAGCCAACATCATACCAAAAGGAGAAAAGCTGAAAGCATTTCCTCTACAACCAGAAACACAACGAGGATGTCCACTCTCACACCTTCTATTCAAACATCACTTGAAATTTTAGCCACAGCAATTAAGTGAGAAAAAAGGGGATACAAATAGAAAAGGATAGAAATTTGAAAGTCAAATTATCCCTATTTGCAGATGAATGATCCTATACTCAGAAAATCATAAAGGTTCCACTAGATGACTTCTAGAACTAATAAACAAATTCAGCAAAGTAGCAGGATACAAAATCAATATACAAAAGTCAATACTGCCAATAATAAATCCAACAAGAAAAACCAAGAAAGCAATTTCATTCAAAATAGCTTCAAAAACAAAAATAAAATAAAATATCTAGGAATAAGCCTAACCAAGAAAGAGGTCTACAGTGAAAACTACAGAACACTGAAGAAAAATATTGAAGGAGACACTAGAAAATGGAAAGACCTCCCATGTTCATGAATAAGCAGAACTAATATTGTTAAGATGGCAATATTACCAAAAGTGATCAACAGATTCAATGCAATCCCCATCAAAATACCAATGTTATGCTTCACAGGTAGAAAAATCAATCCTACAATTCATATGGAAGAAGAAAAGACCCAGAATAGCCGAAACAATCCTGACCAAAAAAAAAAAAACAATGCTGGAGGCATCACAATACCCACTTTCAAATTGTACTACATAGCCACAGTAACTAAAACTGCATGGTACTGAAACAGACATGTACACCAGTGGAACAAAATAGAAGACAAAGAGACAAACCTACATAGCTACAGTTCTCTGATCTTTGACAAGATACCCAAAACAATACATTGGAGAAAAGACAGCCTCTTTAAACAAATGGTGCTGGAAAAACTGGATATGCATATGTAGAAGAATAAAAGTAGAACCCTAACTCTCCCTCCATACAAACGTCAACTCAAAATAGACTAAAGACCTAAGCATAAGACTAGAAACTTTGCAACTATTAGAAGAAATCAAAGGGGAAACACTTCAACATACAGGTACAGGCAATGAGTTCCTAACTTGGACTCCTATAGATATTATTTCCAGGAAATAATACCAAGAATCAATAAATGGGATGGCATCAAATTAAAAAGCCTCTGCACAGCAAGTGAAACAATTAATAGTGTGAAAAGACAACTCCCCAAATGGGAGAAAATCTTTGCAAGCTATTCTTCCAATAGAGGGTTAATATGGAATATATAAAAACTAAACAATTCAATACCGTATGAACACATAACCCAATAAGTAAATGGGCAAATGAACTGAACAAACACTTCCCAAAAGAAGTACAAATGGCCAACAATTATATGAGAAAATGTTCAACATCTTTAGCGATCAGGGAAATACAAGTCAAAATTACATTAAGATTCCATCTCACTCCCATTGGAATGGCAATCATCAAGAAAACAAGTAACAATAAATGCTGGCGGAGACATGGAAAAAAAAGGAACACTTATACACTGTTGGTGGGAATGTAAATTGGTACAGCTAGTATGGAAATCAGTATGGAGATTTCTCAGAACACTAAAAAGAGAACTACATATGATCCAACTATACTACTCCATGGTATTTTTCCCAGAGAAGTAAAAGTCAACATACCATACTGATACATGCATATTCATGTTTGTCACAACACAATTCACAAAAGCAAAGTTATGGAATCAGGATAGGTGTCCATCAACAAATGAATAAAAACAAAGTAGTATATATGCACAATGGAGTTTTATTCAGCCATAAGGAATAAATTTGTCATTTGCAGTATGATGGATGGAACTGGAGAACATCATGTTAAGTGAAATAAGTCAGACTTGGAAAAACAAGTATTGTATGCTTTCTTTATATATAGAATTGTATGTTTTCTTCCTATATAGAAGCCTATGGGGGAAAAAAGGAAAGGGGAAAAAACCCAACAAAACAAAAACCCCAATAGGAATGGTATGGAAGTAGAAGAGAGACCATTAAGGTAGATACAGGGGATCAGGAGGAGGAAGGGGAGGAGATCTTGGGGAGTGAAACTGATCAATTAATGTTACATGCATGTGCCAATATGCCACTTTGGAACTCACCATTCTGTGTAATTGATACACACCAATTAAAAAAATCTGCAGAGGTTTTAAAAAAGAAAGAGACTACCATATATGAACTACATACCAGTACAAAGTACATGGATACATGCATCTTTCTTAAGAATGCATGTTTTGATCTAAGCTAGAACAGCAGTGTGACTAGGGGATGCATATATTTACTAGAAAGATATCTTGGGCCAGGAGAGTAGAAACTTATTGTCCATAATGCTGAAAACTGTTGGGGTTCTTGTTTTTCAGAATTTAAAGAGAATGACATCATGAGGATGTTTATGTTCCTTCACTGTAGTAAAGTGTTTCTTTTTTTTTTTTTACAGTACTGGGGATTGAACCCAGGGGCATTCTACCTCTGAGCTATACCCCCAGCCCTAACTTTTTTATTCTTTATTTTGAAACAGGGTCTCACTAGGTTGCAGAGGGCCTCACTAAGTAGCTCAGGCTGGCCCTGAACCCGGGATCCTCCTGTCTCAGCCTCCCAAGTACTGGGATTACAAGTGTGTGCCACCACGCCCAGCGTGGCAAAATGTTTCTAACAGAGATGTCATTATAAACACTGGGACATTATTTACTTCATTGATAATTCAAATAAAAAACACTAATGGCTATAATTAAAGATATTTCTTTTACCATACAGGAGTCCAAGGAGGTCTCCAGGACAGAGACCTCTACTCAGATCTTCCAGGTTCTTGACCTCAGTTTACCTATCTCACTGCCCCGCTCAAAGACTTAGATCCCTTATTCTTAAGAGATTGCAGAAGGAAGATGGTCCGTCTTCCATAGCTGCTTCAAGCTGGAATGGAATGTAGTCCCTACCTATCAAGGGATCTAAAGTCTCTTTCTGCCTAATTTAGAGAAGACAGAGAGACTGGCCTCAGTTGTTGGAAAAAAAGCTGAAATCCATTCATCACCATCATTCTGGCTACTTGCCTAAAAAAACAATTAGGTAATTGAGATAGTATCCTAAAGCAACAAAATAATCTACAACATAAGTCGCCCAACACCTATGCGGTCAAAAGGGAACATTAATACTGTTTGCCACAAACTTTCTCTACTCCACCAAGAAGAGAGCCAAGCATTTGGGCTAGGAGTTGAATCGTCAGTCATTGCCTTTACTTGGGCACTCAGATCTTTTAGGGCTATAGGAACATTGCCTGAATTATCAGGGGTATATACATGACATTCAGTTTTAGTAATGCTGCAGGCTCCTCCTTGGGCAGCTGTTACCTGCCCAGGTAGCAAAAATGTACTGCAGAGTAACAATACTGTTTCTTGAGAAAGAAAATTGGGGTCTATGTTTGATTGGGAGTTGCTTGTTTTTCTGTTAGGAGTTCCTTTTCTTTCTATATGGCAGCATAAGCATGAAGGACTAGGACAGAATATCAAGTCAGTATAGATACTGAATTGCTCACCGTTCCCCCACTGTAGAGCTTGGGTAAGGGTAACTATTATAAGCTTTTGTGCTGAGACATTTGTCTCAATTATCTCCTGTAGTCTTAACAATTGCATAGCCTCTCCAAGCTCCATTGCTCCTGTAACTGCTTTGGCCTGTGAATCATTTTACATCAGGGTTGCTCAAAGGTTAGTCCCTGAGATCAGGCCTACTAGAATAGATCTGCTCTGTGGTCTCCACATGGGAATGAGGCAAGTTACCCTTTTCCTTGGGGTACGAAGTAATGTTGCCAGGTTTAGAGTTTGGCAAGCTGTGAGAGGGATTTCTGGAGATTCTATTACAAGTCCAGGTATTTGAATAGTTGTCCTATAGTTAGCCATTGGTGTGCTTTAATTTCAAGGACATCTGGAACCTGGTGGGGGGAACTAAATCTCTAGTATGTGTCCTAGGGTTAATTAAGTGTCCTCTTCCACCAGAAGAGCTATAACAGCCATGGTCCACAGGCACCCAAGCTACCCACATGACACTGAATTCAATTATTTAGAAAAGTAAGCCACAGGTTCAGGAGCATCCCCCAACCTTTTAATTAGTACTCCCAGTGCCATACCCTATCTCTATACTACATATAGGGTAAAAGGCATATCCAAGTCAGAAATCCCCAAGCCTTGGGCAGACAGTAGCAAGTCCATGAGCTTCTGAAAAGCTTCTTGCTATTTCCCTATCTAATCCAGAGGCTCATAGCAGGACCCTTGAGAGGCTGTGAGTCCAAAAACCCGGAATCTGAATTCTACAAAATCTAGCCATTCCTTAGAAGGCCCTGAGTTGTCTCTTCAATTGAGGTGGTCCTATTTTTAAGAGGGTCTCTTTTCTTTCAGGGGTCAGTTTGTTCCCCAGGGTGAGGAAATGGTAAATATTTTACCTTTTGTTGGAAGGTCTGTGCCTTTGTGTACACACTCTGTTCCCTATAGCTCTCAAGAAATGAAGAACTCTGACACCATTTTTGTCCAAATTCTGTTTTGTGCGGCTGCAGATAAGATCATCCACACACTGAAGCAGAGCTCTATTTTCTAGAATTAGAGACCTTAATTCCTTGGCTAGAGCATTTCTAAATAGGTGGGGGCTGTCTCTAAGTCCCAGAGGCAGCACTGTCCAAGTATATTGGGCGGTTTCCATGGTATCATGGTTGGTCCATTCAAAAGCAAACGGATATTGTGAGGGGGTAACGGTATGCAAGAAACCATCCTCCGAGATCAAGAATAGTGAATCTTGCAGATTGACTCAGTTTTTGAGTCAAAATAGTGCATAGGTTTGGAACTACAGGATGAAACAGGGTTACAGTCTCATTAATGGGGACTTATAATGAACCAGGAGGGCATGCTTAAGACATTTAGAGATGAGGGGCTGGGGCCCTTAGTAGGCCTCAGGCTTGATAGGGTATTGCTATTTATGTAGGTATGTCTTTGGGTCTTGTGGAAAAATATAGACTGGCTGGACATTTATTTGCCTTTCCTGGTGTCTCCATGTCCCAAGCCTGAGGATATACTGGAGATAAGAAATCCTCAGGCAGGCCTCTGAGCCTCTCACTTGATGGCCCTGTAATCATTGCCCCTAGGAAAGAGGGAAAGAGGGTTACTGTTCAGGTTCTAAATGAAGAGTTATATCCAGAAAGGCTAAAAAATCTCTCTTCAACAGAAGAGTCGGGTATTCCTGGAGAACTAGGAAGGCTTCAGAAACAATTAGTTTTCCAAATCTACAAATCAGAGGCATGGTAAATCTCCTGACCGCAGGGGTTCCATCAACACCAGTCACAACGCAGGTTTGATTAAAAAATGGGTTCAGGAAGTTTGAGTAAGGCAGAATATTAGGCCCCAATACCCAACAGAAAATTAGAACTTTTACCTGCAAAGTCAAGAGTCAATCACAAAAGGTTCTTCAAGAGCAATATCCATCTGGCCATTGGGGGCAATATGAGACCTTGGGCACCTTCAGTCCTCAAGGGCAACCATCACAGTAGTAGACGTCCATCCTAGCCTCCTTTTGGAGGGGGAGGCAGTCTCACCTCTGGTGGTTTTCTCCTTTGCATAGGGGACAAAGCCCAGGACGAGGTGGCCTCTGTTTGGGACAGCTTTTGCTCCAATGTCCTGATTCTCTGCATCTGAAACAACTATCAAGCCTCCATTTCCCCCTCTCTGGACTATATCTGCCTCTAATGTGACTCAGGTTGCAGGTTGCTTCTCATAAAAAATGGAATTAACTGGGCTTCTTCTCTAGTCTGTTGTCATCTCCTCCGGACCCTCATACTCTTCCATTTTGTCTCTATTGTTGAATGCCACAAACGCCAAATCTAGCAGCCAATTAATGGGAGTCCAGGCCATGTCTTGCTTTTGAAGCTTTCTGTGGATATATGGGGCCTATTGGTAGATGAAGTGCAGCCCCAACAGGACTTGCCCTTCCCAAGAGCTAGGATCAACATGACTACATTTTTGGAAGGCTTTGGTTAGCCATTCTAAAAGTGAAGCAGGATTTTCATCTTTTTCCTGTTTCACCTCCAATATTTTATTAAACCTATACTTTTCTAATCCATTAATTAGGCACCTTATCATGTGATTACGCTGAACTAGGTTGGCATGTCCTGGTTGATAACTCCAGTTAGGGTCCTGATGGGGCACAGTTTTATCTCCTAATGGCTGGCTAGGATCTCAGGCAGCCAGGATGTTGGCATATGCCTGAGCTTCACCCAAAATACAATCCTTTTCTTCAGGAGTACAACAGATGGACAATACTTCATGTAGGTCATGCCAAGTAAGACTGAAGGTCACAGTCAGGGCCTGAAATTCATCTATAAATCTTCTTGGATCCTCTGAAAATTGTACCAACTTCTGTTAGCATTGAGTCAAGTCTGACAGAGAAAGAGGGACATGTACTCTCATAACTCTCCTGACCCTGTCTGAGACTTCCTCAAGGGAACAGAGATTACAGGGTTTGGGGTCCCCAGAAAAGTATGAGGTTCTGCTGTGGGTCACCCCTGCAGAGCTGTTCTTCTTGGCTACAGAGGGGCATATGGGCTGATAAGAAGGTGGACTAACAAGTGAAGCAGATGAGGTAATCTGGGCCAAGGAGCCTGTGGAATTAGAGTCTGGAGAGTGTGGTGGGCTTTCAATGGGTTCACTGAAAGCCTGTGCCTGTTGTAATTGAAAGGCAGGCCCATGAAAGGCAGGATGCTCAAATGTACATCCTATCGAGAGTCACCTTTTTCCTGGGTTTTAGTTAAAGGAACACAGGAACAGCACATTTTATAGAGACCTTTAAGAGCTGGGTCCTGGCATAAGACAAGAAAGGGCTGGATGTAAGGAAATTCTACCCACTTCCCTTTTTGTTTGCAAAAGATGCACAGCTGAAAGACAGTGTTAAAATTTAAGGTCCCATTTTCTGGCCAAATTTCCCCACTTTCCAATTTGTATTGAGGCCATGATGTGTTGCAAAAGAAAACTAGTCTGTTTTTCTTGAGCCCATCAGCCTTTTAAAGGCATCCCAATTATTTAAAATGAAGCCCAAAGGAGAGTCGGCTGGAACACATGGGGTATCACCCACTTGGAGAGGTGTCATTACCTTGTTTAGTGGCAAATATGCCCCTCTGTTCTGGGAAAAGAAAAAAGAAATTAAAGTACTATTCACCAGGTATGAACTTATGTCATTCTAACTGGTCCTTCAAATCTACCGGAGGTCCTATACAAGAAGAGATAAAAACGTCTACAGAGGGCTGAGGACATAACTAATGATGAAAAAAATTGGTCTGCTCTCCTTTTATTGTCCAGATTAGCCCTGTTGGGGATAAGGCTTAAGAAGACCACAAGACTCCTTTCTTATAAGCTGTCGCAAGTCTCATGATCTGGATCTCTCCCATAAGCACAGAGCAATTCATGAATAGCATATATTTTATGCTCAACAGACAAGCAGTTCTGGGGTGTGCATTTATACCAATGGGGAATAAAGCACCTGGGAGGGGGAGTTTGGCAGTAGGAAAGATGATAAAAGAGAATCAAAGGAAGCCTCAAAGGAAAGTCTCTAGATATCATGGTTACTCAAACCCCAGATCTGATCAAAGGAGGATGACACAGAGAATATGCAGTAATGGAAGAGCATGGCAAGCAGCAACGATGGAGGCCCTCCAAAAGTACGGGGGTGGACAGCCCACATGAGAAACTTGCTTGTGCCTGGAAATAGAGGCAAGAATCAAGGTTTTGGCAGCAAAGAAGGGAAAGAGGTGAATACAAAGATCAGTGCTGGAAGGGAAGACTGCCGGCCATTCCCTTGATTGTCTGGGGAGTCTCCTTGTTTTAGGTCACTGTGAGTGTTGATTTTGGAGGTTGTTTCTGAAGATGTCACCCCAAGGCCGATTTCCTTCACTGTATCTCTGTGTCAGTGAAGGAAACCCTAACCTTTCCTTCACTGTGACCTGTAGGTTTGATGAAATGTGAGAGTGCCTGAGACATTGGGTGATCAGCCCTTATGTGTGCCTCCCCAGATGAGTTCGTGAAGTTCTACCTGTTATTTTAAGTTTAAGCTGTTCGATGGTATGTTATTTTTAGGATTTTCCCATGAGGCCACTGCACGTCCTGGGGTTTCCCCTCACACCTCCACCTGGTTAGGTTGGTGGGAATGAGTGCCTCTTATCTTCCGTGTCTTTATGATCAGACCCTCATGTTTCTCTAAGCCCAGAGGGAAGGAATTTGCAGGCATTTCAGGGAGAGAGAAAGGGTGAATTCGTGCTGCACTTGGGACGGTGTTTCCCAGTCAAACCCTTGGACAGCGTAGGCGGTCACCTGCGTGGTCCTTGGATTTGCTAGGTCTGAGGAGCTTGTTCTCCACCAGCAGAGAAAGGGAGCAGTGACCAGGCGTGTAGGTTATGATTATGTTTTGTGGCCCATGAAAAAGGAAGAGGAAGAAAAAAATCAGTAGAGCAGCAGCAGAAGTTGCACTTTCTTAAGAGTGCAAGAAAAACATGTCAGGAGTCAGGCGTGGTGGCACATGCTTGTAATCCCAGTACTTGGGAGGCTGAGACAGGAGGATCCAGGTTCGTGGCCAGCCTCAGCTACTTAGTGAGGCCCTCCGCAACTTATTGAGACCCTGTTTCAAAATAAAGAATAAAAAAATAGGGCTGGGGTGTAGCTTGGAGGTAGAAGCCCCTGGTTCAATCCCCAGTAGTACAAAAAAAAAAAAAAAACAAAGAAAAGCAAGTCATGTCACTCACTGGGGGTCTATTGTTCAGTTTACCTTCTGAGGCAAACTTGCCAGACCTAAGGTACTCCACAGGGGTCCAAGGAGGTCTCCAGAGCGGAGAAGAACTCTATTTGGACCTTCAGTTTCTTGATTATGTTGCAGAGAAGAATTTAAGGACACATCAGGTATGATTAGCAGAACAAGAGATTTATTATAAAGGGGAAATACATGCTCAAGAATGAAAGTGCAGATCTTAGAATGAGTCACATCTCCCTACTCATAGTGCTTATATTTATATATCATATGCTGAGTGATTATCATATGTATGTAGGCACGAGGTAATGTGGGAGGTCTAGGTAGAAACCAGTCAATTTAATAGCATTTTACATCTCCTCTCACCTGTGTTTTACTATCACAAAGGGATCTGGTCACACATTGGTCAAAGTCCTTGGTTGTGCATGCCTCATGGAGTTGTTTGTTCTTCTAACCAAACAACTTGAAGTTCTCCTGTGGTTTCTTTGCTATTGTTTTATCTGTTAATTGGGGGGGCAGCCAGTGGTCAGGGCTTTACAGCAGGTGGAGTTTGCTCATGAGTTGTTTGTTGTGTATGTCAATGATTTCATAGGCATTCCTTTGTTGAAACTCTGTACCCTTCGATTTACCTATCTCGCTTCCATATGAATATAAACCATTTAATAAGCAAAATGACTTGATCAGATACCTTAATAGCTTACAACCAAACAAGATGCCAGTTGTAAGTGCTTATAAAAAAAGAAAATTACTGTGGTAGCCTCTGCACATAACTAGTTTTTATGTTATTCCCAGTACACTGTTGGAAAAAACATGATTGTAACATTTACTGATATTTTTGCTATATAAAAGTCACAATCACTATAGATTGAGGAGATGTTTCAGTAGAAATGGACAAGTGGCTCAGAAAGTACAAAGGATGTGACTAAAGGGATGCCGTTCTCGAAAGAGAAGAACAAACAGCAGAGTAACCCCAGGATTAACGTTAAACCCAGTGTTCTCACTCTTACAAATGGTTTGCAAGAAGGAAATTGAGATCATCTCCAAACCCACTGGTTGCATTCAGCTCTGCTAGCTGAGAGTGATCAATTCCAAAGACTGCAGGGAGTGAGGGTGGGAAGCTGAGCTTCAACAAAGGCAGACCTGTGATGATAGTAATAGAAAATGAGGCAAAGCTTATTTAGGATGGCAGGTTCTATGCTGTCCATTACAACTAGACACAAAGACATCTAATGGCTGCTGGAAGGTATTTCCTGAAAACAATCACGTATACTGCTGTAAAAATCAATCAAATCCTGGGCACAGACAGGAGAGCTAGCAGAAGACATAGCCTACACTTGTTTAAACTATGATATATCATCTAGTACAGTTTGTACTGTGTCCACTGGAACCCTAAGAAGACACATAGAGTAGGAGAAGGCCTTGAAAAGCAACTGACATAATCCAGGAGATGAGGCTGAGGTTTAAGAAGGACAAGATGCCGAGATCTAATTCAGAGCTTGGCAAACTATGGTCCACAGGTCAAATCCAGCTGGCCCTGGATTTTATAAAAGAAATTTTATTGGAACATTGCCATGCTAGTTCATTTATGTATTATCTGTGGCTATTTTGTTACTAAAGCAACACAGTTGAGTGGTTGTAAGAGATTGTCTGTTTCAGGGAGCCTAAAATATTTAGTATATGTCCTTTACAGAAAAAGTTTTCCAACCCTAGATCTAAATCAAAAGTGACAAAACCAAAGCCGGGCGTGGTGGCGCACGCTTGCAATCCCAGTACTTGGGAGGCTGAGGCCACAGGATCCGGGTTTGCGGCTAGCCTCAGCTACTTAGTGAGGCCTTTGCAACTTAGTGAGACCCTGTTTCAAAATGAAGAACAAAAAATAGGGCTGGGGGTGTAGCTCGGAGGTAGAATGCCCCTGGGTTCAATCCCCAGTACCACCAAAAAAAAAAAAAATGACAAAACCATAAACGACTTAAATTTGAGAAACAAAAACAAGAAAATAGAAAACTGGAACAAAGAAGAATAAACTTATAAAACGCATTACCACAGAAGGGGCCAAAGGCTAAAACTTTCAAGAATAAATTTAGATCAATTCATGAATGATATCTAAGTTACTAAGGAAGATAGATATTTCGGAGAAAGAGATATGCTTAGTTTCTTAAGGGAGATAAATAAACACTGGTAGCCACCTATTTAGAGCAAGACAACTGCTTTTCTGTCTTCTGTAGACTGCCAGAGATTAACTAGTGGACTTAAAAAAGCATGTGTCTGGCCTAGAAGGATCCTTCTTAGATCTCACAGCAGCTGACTTCTGCCCAGTGCTAGTCCTCAAGAGAATAAAGATGTGCCTTCTTTGACAACCTGCTGAACATGGCCCCCAAACTAATACTGATGTACTTTCAATTTTCACTCCTTTTGTAAAAATCAAAGTAATACATCATTTTGAAGTGAACACCTCCACCTCCAAACAGGAAACGATGCAGAAAAAAAAAATCCTAAGCATGTTGACCACCTTGAACGCCAAGGACCGAATGCAGTGGGAAAGGAAAGTTGTTTAACATCCACGAGCATCTATTGCTCATTGTCAAGGCCTCTCTGCTTCTGCTGGTTGGAGAATGACCCCACCGGCTAGCAGTCCATGTGTTTATCTCCCTGTCTCGGAGTAGCACTTGTTCATCTGAGATCTTGCCTATGCTGAGGGATGCTACAATCTGAGGTCAGCCTCGTTTATGACTGGCTTTGCTAATCTGGATCTGAGACATAAACCCAAGCTATGAAAAAGCTATAGGTGTTACTTTGAGAACGTCTGGAAGAGGAAAAGGATTCTCATTAACAGATGGCAGTTACACACAAATTCATTAATCACTTCAAATTTGGAAAAGAAATGTGGTCAACCTTGTTCAAAGGATTCTTCGTGCTAAAAAAAATCATATTCTGTGCACCTCTGTGCCAATGACAATTATATTTGGCAAAATGAGTTTTAGTTATATGGATTTAGGTTGATTAATAGTAAAATTAAGTGATCAAGCCTACTGAAGATTTCATTTTAATTATACACCTATAATGTCTTTACTGAGGAATCTTGCCAAAACTAACTTGGTTTCCTCCATTCAGGTAAAATATGCAAAAATAAAAAATACTGATGGAGAACCCAATATAACCTATATTCCATATTGTATCACTTCATGCAAGATGGATTTTATATGCTTTAAAATATGCGAAAACAGCCGGGCGTGGTGGCGCATGCTTGTAATCCCAGTACTTTGGGAGGCGGAGACCAGAGGATCCGAGTTCGTGGCCAGCCTCAGCTCTCTCTCTCTCTCTCTCCCTGTCTGTCTGTCTCTCTCTCTACTTAGTGAGGCCCTCCGCAACTTCGTGATACCCGGTTTCAAAATAAAGTATAAAAAATAGGGCCGGGGGCATAGCGCCCCTGCGTTCAATCCCCGGTAC
>PVJS01006186.1:0-15423 GCA_004027185.1 Glis glis | reverse complement strand
AAGATATCTTGGTCACAGTTTCTTACCTTTGATGGAGGGTTTGGCAATGAAGCTGAAGGTTCTGGAAGCCTAAGGAAGTTAAAAATAAGAATCATAGTCATGATTTTACATAGACAGGCAGACAGACTGGACCAACTTAAAAATTTACTGAGTTCAACTTTTCATATAGCTTTACTTCTATATACCCTCCTGCTCAATCACCTCAGAGTAAAAAAGTGAAATTTCTCTAAATGAATGAATCTTCATTTTGCTACGTAGTTTGTTACCTTGGAATTGTCTAAATTTAAAAACAAAAACTTGAACCCACTTGCTGAAATGGAGTTGCTTTTCTTTAGCTTCCATGGATTTGTGTTTTGGCACTGGAGTGCTTTCTCTTCATAAATTATGATACTAGCATTTATTTAAAGGTGAAAAATATTTTAACTGTTGACAAAAGCCACATGAAAAAAAGCCACATAAAAGTCTTTTCTCCCCTTAAGAGAAGTTTAATTGGCAGTATCTCTCTCCCAAAGTACTAAACTCAAACTTAAAATGTTAGTGGAAAGAAAAGGATCTAAACAAATAATGGAATACAAAGACATAAGGTCTCTAATAAGACAAATGGCTAAGAAATTCAAGGAAATATTAAACAGAAGAATGGTTGTCAATTTAAAGCAGGCTTTCAATATACTTCAACTACTATAGAAATCAGTTTCCACTGGCTGTTTTTAAAGTAGGACCTATGGTATTTGCTAAAAACAGCAACTATATTAATTACTATCTATTATGAATTTAAAAACAGCAACCAAATCCATCTTCATTATGGATTAAAGAAGAAAAATATTTAATAAGGATTAAATTGAAAAAAGCTATTAAGTCATACACATAAAGTCTTAATTGCTAAAATCTTGAAAATAAGCACATTTCTTCAGTTTTGATATTATATTAAAGATCTTTATAAAGGAAGGAATACAAGTTAGTCATTCTTAAAAAAATACCCTTCCATCCCTCAAGGACTCAGATTGTTTTTCACATGCTTTTCCAAGTGCTCAGCAATAGCTAATGATAACAGTGAAAATGGTGTGAGACCTTTTCAAAGATTCTCGTGCCAACAACCCTTCATCTCCAATTTTCTTTCTCTTAAAATGACCACAAAGAATGAAATAAGTCCCATTCAGGAGAAAATTTTAACACATTTTATCCTCTATAGTTGTACTAAGCAATAATTTCAATCCCAACATTGACTAGTTGGTGCAATAATTTCCCACCAAATCAATCTGTCCCAATGGATGTTCACTAAAAATCATCTCCAATCTATCCAGTATATGGCATAACTCAAGAATAATCTCTTACTACACAGTGACATGATATGTCATAAAAAAGTCCTATTGCTGAGGAACCCAAGAACCACAAAGGTACTTGTTAATTAGGACTACAGATGAAGTGACACTTACTTTAAATATTTAGATAATTCATCACTTAGTTCTTTAGGGATGTATTCGGATATCAGACCATGGGCATAATGAATATAATCCTCTGAAAGAAATAAATAAGTGAAAGAAAAAAATAATAAGAATCATGGTGGTTTTACAGTCAAACAGACCTGAATCCAAATTCCCAGTCTATCTGGCTGTAGGAAACTCACTTCAGCTCCAGCCTCAGTTTCCTAGTTGGTAAGATGGGGATACTAATATCTATGTGTCAGAGTAGAGGAGAGAGATGATGGATGAGATAAAATATAAGATGATAGCAAAGATGTGCAAGATAACAAAATAGATGCCCACTAATAGATGCTTAGCAAAAGAAAAACTCAGGGTTGCTTTGTCAAGGTCCTCAATACAAATAAAATTTAAATACAAATCTCTTCTTTTTAAGATTAATCTTAGTACTAAGTCGGCTTCAAGTAATAAATCTAATCATTGAGCAGTAATGACTATGTTCATTTAGGAGAAATAAAATAAAATAAAATGATTTACATGATTTGTCTCTACTAAGTACTTGCTTCATACGAAAGAACTTTGAACATTATTTGCATTCCAGAACTAATAAAATGCCTTTTAAAATGAAAAACAACTTAATCAGCAGACTGTATAATCATTAATTCTACAGCATCTGGCTTCCCAGTACCATAATGCAGCTCAGACATCAATTAAATACAGAAACATGATACAGTAAGATCTCTTTCCAAATGCTCTTCCTGAACTCAGCATTGTGTGTAGACTATGTGGGACAGTCAACCTTAATTCGAAGATGGGATGGCCACAGGGGGATATGACCAAAAGTAGACCCCAGGTTTGCTGTTGGATGCCCACCGGCTTCCCTTCTTCCTTTCTTTTCTTCTTTTGAGCTAAGGTAACACAGTGTTCCAGTATTACTTAGAAAAATGACTGCCCTCTGTAACCACTCGATCTCAAAATGTTCAGGAGGAGATTTTCACTGTCAGTGTAGAACTGAGAGGTATCACTGGACCCTTCCTAAAATGTGCTCATGGTTCTGGGCTAGCACTTATTCATGAGTCATGAACAAATAAAATTATTTTACAAAATCCAACAGACAGTTCATTCTTCTGGCACCACACACCAAGCTAAAGATCTAAAATAGAAATAATGTGAAGTGTGTAGAGCTTAGTGGGGGAGGCACTAAAGAGCAATACGACCAAGCCCAGAACCTTAGGTGTAGGGTCTTGGTGAGAGCACTGGACTGAGAGCAGACCTTAGTTATCAGCTAGGGTAAGACAGCTGTCCCTCCAAGACTACAGTTTTCTATTTTTAAAGTGAGAGGCTCTTTCTAAATAACCTCTAACATCCCTTCTCCTACTTTAAAAAACAAACAAACAAACAAACAAACAAACAAACAAACAAACAAAACCTATGGTTCATCAGTCCACCCATCCATTCATCCATCTGCTCATTTGACTCACTCCTTCCTCTTCATCTGTTAAGACCAGTTAAAGACACTCACAGCTGGTGAACTTGGTACGGCAAGTGTGCTGCCCAGCACTCCCAGAACAGAGCGGTCATCTATGTCTATAAGCCAGGTGTCATAAAACAGACGTTTGCAAATCGAAGACTATCTGAATTACCAGCCATCACAAACAGGCCACTGTTCCTCATATTAACTTTTTAATGGCTAAAGTCAGACATTTTGAGTTGTATACCCAGAACAAGGGAACACTGAAATGGAGCTGAAGGTCAGAATACTGTCTCATCACTCGAGAATGTTAATTTCATTAGGTAGTAGGTTTTACTCAACTATATAGATCTATAGCTAAAAGGATACTAGACTGGAAAAAGCAAAAGAATATAGCACCTCAATAACCTAAAAAAAATGCCAAGTGAGTCAGTTTTCATCTCAAATCAAAACATTGAGAGTTATCTTAGGAAATATGCTTCATGAGAATAAGATGCAAAGAGACACTGCTGACTGGAAACGCTGAGCCAGAGGAAGAGCACAAACAAAAGTGCAGAGTGTGGGCCTGGGCCTGGGAGTGGCTTTGCCATTTCTAACTGGATAACTGGACAGAGCCTCAACTCTCGTGAGACTTCCTGGGAGGACTGGAGAAGATGTTTGTACACTGGCAACTTAGCCAAGGGCCTGGCATGGAACATACCCTCCATAAATGATAGCCAGGGTTCTTAAGGTTGTTACTGCTATTGGTATAAAATAATTATTTGCTTCCGCAAATATACACGATTCAAGTATCAATTAGTGACAGAGAGGATCTATGGTAGAAACAGCACTTGATTCTGAAATGGGATGCACACCTGCATTAAGATCTATGAGAACACTGGCAAGAATATGAAGCTTCTGTAACGTTAAAGATTTTTAAATCCTTAGCTAGGCATTTACACGTAAGCAGCTCACTCTACACAAAAATTACTTCTGATGAAACAATCTATTTACCTTCCTTGTCACTGGAAACCTGATCACCAGAGAAAAATGTTGCTGAGAATACCCGGGCTCCGACATTGACATTATTGGTTTTTAATGCTGCCGTAGTTTGATTAACCTAGGAAGTAACCACAGGGGGGGAAATCAGGGTATCCACTGATCATGCAAAAACTCTGTCATTATTAGATCTGATTTAGTGAGATTTAATCAATGTGAAAGTACGTGATACTTTCCTTAGACCAGTGGCATTCATAGTTGTTTTTTAAACCACAACTGACAGTAAGAATCATACAGCAGCTAGGCATGGTGGTGCACACCTGTAATCCCAGTACCTGGGAGGCTGAGACAGGAGGATCGCAGGTTTGAGGCTAGCCTCAGCAACTTAGCAAGATCCTCAGCAACTTATTGAGACCCTGTTTCAAAATAAAACTAGGGCTGTGGGTGTAGCTCGGTGGTAGAATGCCCCTGGGTTCAATCCCCAGTACCACAAGAAAAAAAGAAAAAAGAAATTTACAGCAACCCAATACTCAAACACATATATAAGTACACATTTCAAAGAACCATCCTTAATATTTATGCTCACTCTGTGCTATATTTTTATCTATCCTATCCTGTACTAATCAATTCTATTCAGTTCCATTCCAAGAAAAATACTAGTTGTGACATACTAAGTCGATTTGAAGAAATACCACCCTAGACCTTATATAAAGTCAGAATTCTTAGATTCACTAAGATACAAGGTTTGCCTGGAAGATGATCCCTCTTCAGCATGGACACTTAAGAGTACACACACTTCCTCTAAGCCTGAACACTTCAGCCTTCCACCCCTTGCTGGTGGAGTGAGCGATATCACCTGGAGACACCTGCAGGGCTAACAGCATCACAGAGCATCATGCCTGGAACTGTCTGGCATGTCTGGTCTGGAAGACTCCAACCTGTACTAACCAACAGCAAAACATTCTTTCATTCAAGACCTGGGAGAAATGAGGATGCTGGTAAAAAAAAAAAAATACCATCGAGTTTTTTTTTGCAGTCTTGGATACATCTATACAGTTTTCTTCTTTTTACTACATATACAAGATGGTTGTTGGACCCAGTCTTACTCCCTTATCCAGAGATTTTTTTCAAAGAACATTAATTTTCTTTTTTTAGCCACAAGGTACTAGAGCAGTATCATACCTTTTTTTCCAGCCACTTTAATGTCTTCTCTTTGCTATACCTGTAGTATTTCTTGTTGTGTATTTCTGAATTAAGTGGGGGGAAAAATAAATTCAGTAGTGAGTTAAACAACAAATAAAATCATTAAGGTCACATCACACACATATTAACAATTTCAAAGTACTTCATAATTTGTATCCTTGAAAAACCCAAATTATAAACCTGGGAACATACTTGGGACATTTTTTAAAAATCCCCAGAGTTTGGGGGCCTCAGAAGTCATCCAACCACAAAATGAGCAAGAATTTAAGAATATCTTCAAATTATACAAATAACTCTAGAGAAAGGGTGATTTTTAAAACTCAGCAAACTAACATGGTAGGCAATCTTAATTTTTCAGAATAATTTCAAGCTCACCTCAATGTTTTCAATAAAAGGCTTCCTTTCTAAAATAAAAATGGAAAAATTGAAACTAAAGGCAGGTACCTATGAAGTTCACTGCCTATGTTCAGGTGGGGGGGAAGGTCTTAACTACTCAGTTCTGCCCCGGTGGGATTAGTGGAACATAAAAGAACAGATAAATCTATCTTTTCTTTTAATGCATAACCAATATAATCATAGCTATTTCAGGGGAATTTAAATTTATGGTCGGCTCAACCTGGCCCTTTCTGGGGATAAAGGTTCCCTCTCTTACAAATTACACTCCTCCTCACAATCCACCTAGCTTCATACCCTATGTCATTACACCAGGATTTCCTCCGTAACAGTTCATTCATGGGGTTTCTTCTTCCTGTGCAATTAGCAAGGGCAGCACTCCCACGCTGGCCTCCTTTACGACCATGCAGGAGGCATCTTTATGACCACCGGAAACCCTACGGCCATGCAGACCCACCACCTGTGAGCTACACATAATGGCCCTTTCCCTTCCTCCTTCCATATCATGGGAAATAGAAATTGCTTATTAAGGGGTAGTTTTTTGCAGTCTGTTAAATGGTTTGCATGCATATGAATCTCTGTGCATTTCCTCCCCATTTCAGCCTGTGGTTGTCAACGTGGTGGGCATGATGAGGCAGAATGGAGTGCGGGCTAGACCTCTGAACCCATCTCCTGAGATGTGTCACTGGAATAACAAGGAGGGACAGTTGCATAGGACATTCTGTTGGAATGTGAGGATTCCTGCTCTCCCGGAGCCAGGGCTGCCTGGGCAAACAGCCCACTGCAGAAGCAAAGCCTGTAAGACTGGACTCAATTTCTCTGGTGACAATGTCCCAACCAATGCATAAATCAGGGGAATTTAAGAGCACACAGCAGTCATTCAATAAATGTATGCTACTGAATGGCTTTTAGAAGTTCCATTCACCATCTGAGGCAAAGACTCTCCAAAAAAGCTCAATGCTTGATTCTCTGCAGCCTGCCTCACCTCCAGACCGCACCACTCAATCCAACAGGAGATGGAAATTGTGGAGAGAAAAGGAGTCAACATTTTCTTGATGAGGGTGAGGAATTAAAAACAAAGCAAAAAACAACAAAATGCCAGAAATCAGGAGGTGTGGCTTCTAGTGCTGCATCAGTAACTACTTCATTTTTTAAAAATCAACTTTATTTAGATAACGTTCCTATAATGAACATACCCATTTTAAGTGTACAGTTTGAAGAGTGTGGAGAAATATATGCAGTCATGTAACCATCACACCCAAAAGTTCCCTAGAATCCTTATGTGGTCAGTTCTCCCTCCCTCCCCAGACCCAGGGAACCACTGAGCTCTCTCTACAGATTAGTTCTTGCTTTATCCAAGAACTTTGCAGAAATGGAATCGTACAGTGTGCATTTTTGTGTCCATCATCATTTGCTCCACACAATTTCTGTGAGATTCACCCATTTTTAGTGTTATTTTAGAGTGTACTCCTACTTGTAAAAACAAACGAACAACAATAATAAAAACAAAACAGTTAACTGTAAATGGCCTCAGGCAGGTCCTTCTGGAAGGACCACGGAATATTGTTACCACAGGAGATAACCTCTTTATGTATGTTGTTGGCCATGAAGAACTTCCAGTGGGCGAAATGTGGAAGTGGAAGACAGTGATCCTGAGGATCCTGACCCTGTGTAGGCCTAGGCTAATGTGTGTTTGCATCTTAGTTTTTAACAAAATAACTTAAAGTTTACAAGAAAATTAGGAATTTAAAAAAAGCTTATATACAAGGAAATAAAAAAAAATACTTTTGTACAGCTATACAATCTTGGTGTTTTCTTTCTTTTCCTTCTTCTCTCTCTTTCTTTCTCTCTGGTGGCACTGGGGAATGAACCCAGGGGCATTCTACCTCTGAGCTACACCCGGGGAGCCCTATTTTATTTTGAAACAGGGTCTCACTAAGTTGCTGAGGCTGGCCTCCATCCTGTGATCCTCCCGTCTTAGCCTTCCAAATACTGGGATTGCAGGCATGCGCCACCACACCCGGCTGTGTTTGTGTTTTAAGACAAGTGTTAGTACAAAAGAGTCAAAAGGTTTACAAAAATTAAAAAGTTTATAAAGTAAAAAAGTTATAGTAATCTAAGGCTAATATATTGTTGAAGAAAAGAGTTTTTAAATAAAATTGGTGTAGCCTAAGTGTACAATGTCATAAAGTCCACAGCAGTGTACAGTACTGTCCTCAGCCTTGACGCTCGCTGACTCACTCAGCAACTTCCAGTCCTGCAAGCTTCACTCATAAGTGCCCTTCACAGGTACGGCACTTCTTATAAATTCTGTATTATATTTTGAATGTATTCTATGTTAGTTATAAATATTTATTGTTGTGTTACAATTGCCTACAGTAGTCAACATAACACGCTGCCCAGGTTTGAAGTCTAGGGGCAAGAGGCCATACCACTTGGCCTAGGTGTAAGGGCACTCGCTCTATGGTGTCCACAGAGTGACGAAATTGGCCAATGGTGCATTTTGCAGAATGGACTCTCACAATTAAGGAATGAATGGCGGTATGTAGAAATAAAATTGATGTCTGTATGTTGCTCTTATATCCTGAAATCTTGCTTATTGTAAGTTATAGTAAACCTTTGGGTTTTTTTTAGACTCTTTTGGATTTTCTACATACATGACAATACTATCTATGAATAAAGGCAGTTTTACTACTGACCCTCCAATTTGTATACTTTTATCTCTTTTTCTTGTCTCAGTGAACTTGCTAAGACTTCCATCACAGTGGTTAATATAAGTGAAAAAGGCAGAAATCCTTATTTGAACCCAGTGTTAGGGGAAAGGTATGTTCAGTCTTTTATGATGAAGATGATGTTAGAAGTTTGTCATAGATACCCTTTACCAGATTAAGGAAATATACTTCTATTCCTAATTTGCTGAGGATTTATTTCATGCCTTAATTTTGTCAAATGCCTTTTCTGTATCCACTGAGGTAATCATACACTTTTCTTTTGTAACATTTATATTTGTGAACATGTAAATATGTGAGCTGTCTAATTGATTTTCTTTTGTAATATGTGTTTGTGAATATGTAAATTTGTGAATTATCTAATTGAATTTTTAATGTCCAACAAACTATAAACCTCACTTGAGTCTTAGGTATTTGATTTTCATATATTTGACTTTCTAATATTTTGTTAAGGACTTTTCAGTCTATGACGACAAGAAATATTGGTCTAGTTTTCTTATTGTACTAATTTTGATTCTGGTTTTGGGGCAATTCTGGTTTCATAAAATTAGTTTTGTAAAATCTCTTCCTCATCTATTTCCCAAAAGGGATTGAATGAGTACTATTTCTTTATTATTTCTTCCTTAGAGTACAATTCACCAGTGAACCAGCTGGAGTTTTCTAAGAAAGTTTTTAATTATAAATTTATTTCTAAATTAAACATTCCCTGCGCATGAGGATCACTATATCCCAGAATAGTGCACAAGACCCCGTATACAAAGTACAGTTTAATTTTGCTATTTGTAGACTTTGAAAAGCAAAGAAGTTTAAAATATTCAGGAAGTCCACAGATGACCCATAATTATGAAAACAAAATAGCATGTTCATACTTGTCCTAAACTTAATATTTTCAAGAGTTAGCAAGTTAGACAATATGTGCATATGCTGGAAGGGTTTTTTTTTTTTTTCTCTCTTTTGTGTCTGGTACCTATAAAACTGGCCCCAAACATCTGGAAAGATTGAGTTTACAAAATAAAGATGGAATAAAAGTGAGTCCACAATTAAATAACGTGTTCAGCAATTGGGTAATCGGTTCACAAACTTGAATTTCCCTGATGTATTGTTGAACAAACTGCCTAGAGCACATTTTCACTTGTACTTTCTCAATGTTTTCCATAACTGAAAAACTCACATGATTTCTTTTTTTCCTGCCTTCTGGGGTTAGTAACTTGGCAACTGGACTTGGGGTATTTTAATCAGTTAAGTTTTCCTGGCCTTTCCTGTTAATCGCATCTGACAGTGCAATGCAGCATTGGCTTGAAATATGAAGAGTGTTACATTCAAAGCAAAGTTCATGACCCTATTCCTTTCCCATGTCGTCTCTCCACTGAATGTGAGCAAGAAACATGCTCTGAGTCCAAGAGCTAGCAAATAGAGACAGAGCATTTCCATCACTAATAAAGCAGGCAAGGCTAAGGTCACGGTCCTCATTGTTCAGGGCACCAGCAACCACGGCTGGGCTTATTCATCAGGGAGAAGGCAAGGAGGTACACTTGTCACAGTCAATTATAAACCTCAGAATGCTGGGCACTCCCCTGCACATCTTCACGGATAAGATGTTCATCTCAGTACCCTGTCCTGTACACAGACCTTATATAAAGAAAAATATTTCACATATTTATGTTTTTGATGAAGGGGTGAAGCAAGAAATGTTAGGTTGCTTATGCATATTTTGATGAAGAGGGCTTTTTGAGGATGAGGCATGAGAGATCTTATTTCTTTTTTCCTCCCTAAATGTTTTTTTGGTTTTCTTTTAAATCTTCCATTATTTCAAATTTACAGGCTATAGTTCAGTAAGGGAAGAATTGGATTATGAAGAAACTGCCCAACTTCTAGGGCACTGCATGCATCTTTTACTGTGTGATATTTAATCAGAAATAACTTTGCTTTGCCTTACTATCATTTAAAAACAAAGCTAAAACTTGAGGCCTGGGGTTTTAGAAACCTGATGTCCATAAAGGCTGGTAACATAGCAGCTTTGAAAAATGGAGTCCAGACCTTCTCAAGGCAATGCTGAGGAGTAAAAGAGATCGGGACAGAAGCTCACGCAGAGACGCAGCACTGGCCAGGCACTTGCGCAGGAAGGAGGTGGAGAGGCCTTTGCTCTAAGGAGCAGACTTTTTTTGTGTGTGTGGCACTGGGGATGGAACTCAGGGGCATTCTACCTCTGAGCTACACCCCCACTCCTATTTTAATTTTTTATTTTGAAACAGGGTCTCACTAAGTTGTGGAGGGCCTCATGTTGCTAAGGCTGGTCGTGAACCTGCGATCCTCCTGTCTCAGCCTCCCAAATACTGGGATTATAGGCATGCGCCACCATGCCCAGCTCAAAGGCGCAGACTTTAAGTGAACAAATGCAGAGATATTTGTAAAATAAAACTGTTTTAGAATCTGAGTTTCTGGGTTTTGCTTAAAAAAAAAAAAAAGCTTTTTTTCCCCCATGATCCTGGGAATTGAACCCAGGGGCATTCTACCTATGAACTATACTCCCAGCCTTTTTTATTTTTAATTTGAAGACAGGGTCTTGCTAAGTTGCTGACAGCCTCACTAAATTGCTGAGTCTGGCTTTGAACCTGAGGTCCACCTGTCTCAGCCTCCCAAGCACTGGGATTACAGGCGTGCACCACCACATCTGGTCCTGGGTTTTGCTTTAAGATGACTATTTTTACACAGCTAATAGCAAAATTCTAGATATTAAGTTAATTGAATCTTTAACTCATTTTAAATTAAAACAAAATTTAAAATGATTTGTAATTACTCTTCATTACTTTAGCTTTCAAAAATGGTATGGTCTACTTCATTTGTCATCCACCAAAAGCTTGCTGTCTCCTGCCAAACTCAGCATCAGAGAATGGCTTTCAGGGGACTGCTTTGATAAAACCTTGGTGCTACGCACACCCCAGACCCAAACTGAAGTCCTGAGTATGACCAAGTAAGAATCAGTAGACCTCTCAAATGTGAGGTGAAACGCAACCAGTGCGGTTCTCTCCGTTCCCGCTGTAAGTTTACAGTCCTTGGAATCACTGCTTTCTTGGTCCCAGAAGTGTCATAGCTGGACAAACCATCTGTGACCCCAAACAGCCATAACTTATTGGCTTGCTGTTCTGGTTTTCACTGTTTCCAGATTAAGCCTGAGTATTTTTGGAGACACTGATGCTAAGTGTGTACGGTGTTGCTAACCTGTCAAAACACATTCACACACACTGCCTCACTTCCCCCTCTCAAAATTCAAAGAAATGCCTACAATTCACCTCTTTGTTCCCCTGGCCTGTCTCCCTGGCCCATGCTCCCTGTGTCTAGGATGCCACTACTGTACATCCTCTGGATCAAGGCGGGAACCCAGAATTTATTCTTGACTCCTCCTTTTCCTTGACCACCATTCATCACTAGCAGTGGCTGGTTCTACGTCTACGCTGCAGCTCCCTTCTAGTTCCATCTTCTAAGCTCAGTTTCCCCATTATGTTCTGTCGAGATCACTGCGATCACCTGGTGGACCTGGCCTTGGCTTCTCCAATGTATTCTCCACACTGTAGTCCTGTCCTGGTGAAAACTCACAGACATGCTAATACCATCGGGCCAAGTTGTGATGCATAGAAGGCCCCTCCCCATCTGGGCCCTTGCCCAGCATTCCTGCCCTATTCCTTACCAGTCTGAAGCCCTCCCCAGCATCCTACACTCTAGCTACACCGAACTCGTAAACACGACGACCTTTTCCACATATTCATGCCTTTGCTATACTGATGCTCTGATTCATCCTTCACAATCCACGTACAGGTCATTTCCCCAGAACACGAGACAGTAACTAGCCACCTGTGTTCCCCACCCAACCCAGGCCCAGCCTGTGCATCCCCAGGAAACACAGGGCCCACTTCCACTGTGCTGCTGTCTGCCCCCAACAGACTCAAAGCAAAGTGAGGGAAGGGACGACGTCTCATTTGTCTCCAAAGTCTCGTGCTGGTGTTCAGCATATTCTTCTCAGTAGGTACTCAGTATTTCTTGAATGAATAACTGTATGGTTTTACATAATTTAACAAACGAGAAACATGAGGCAGAAAGCAGTTAAGTGACTTGCATTTAGTCACAGAACTAGCTCAAAAAATTGAGACTAAAGCCACGTCTCGTGATTGCTGCCCTTTGGAAGAGGCTGGCAGATGTCCCTGGGTGCAGTTCTAATGACTGCGTGCTCCAGTGCAATGTGGGAATGGTCCTGATGAGTAGGAGCCATGCCGAGCGACAGCTCTTCCCACAGTCACAGAGTGAGCGTTACAGTCAGGATCCTTGCAGCGGCTCCATTCTCAGACACAGGCCCAGCTTTCTACCAGCCACAGCCTGATCAGAGGCCCACATACAAAACCTACCTTTTTCCTCTGTCACGTGGTGAAGTAACTTCTCAAGTTCGGGGAGTTTTAGCAACAAGATGCAATTTGGAAATACATCATCCACCACAATCTGATCTAGGGGCTGAAACTTTCCCTGGAAAAAAAAACATTTTAATCAGTTTGAATGCAAGCATTCCAGTCCACAAACTCACACAAAGAAAGAAAAAGAGACATACTACCTCATGGCTGGGTCTTTGAAGTTGGTTCTCAATCCCTACTCCATCTAAGGAGCCCCTAAACTGGGCTGGGCTCTAGGACTGACCTCAGTTCCCTTTGGGAAGCTCTTATGAGCACCATGCCACTTACCTCAGAGGTACGGCCACCATATGAAATGGGGAACAAAATTCTAGAAAAGCACAGGAAGTCACAGAAACTTGCAAGGTGACTGCCTAAGGCAGGTCCAACCATTCCATTTTAAGAAGAGCCAGCTGCGTCCTAACCATCAGATAGGCCTGGAACAAGCCCAGACCAGGCCTGGAACATACACCTACCCCCCCATCTTCACACCAGGGCTGAAGAAAGAAAAGCCCTCCACGAAAAGAAAAACACTGAAAATGAATCTATGCCTGTTGGAGCTGTTAGACGATACTCCCAAAGTTAGACAAGAATAAAAGAAAAGACCGCTAGAGCAGTAAGTCCAATGAAGGTGCACACAGGCTCAATCAGGCGCAGCTAGGGAAGTTCAGGAGGCCTGGCTGCCAGAGGAGGCGTGCAGACCATAAGACTCAGAATCTTATTCTTCTCAGCTAGGTTTAGTTTTTTCCTTTACTAATCACAGGAGGAGGTGAGGTTAATCTAAATGAAGATTCAGTCACCTGATTTGGGGATGCTGGTCTTTTTAATAGTGGTATGGTTCTGAGGGTGAAAGCTTGTTCATTCAGCAGCACATGTGATAGCTTTTAATAGTTTGTTAGGTTGACAAGTGGCAAGAGATGCCTCGATTTTAATGTTCTAATTTTCTTCCAAATCAGATTCCCAAGTCTTGCTGTCTTTAGATATCTACCTTAAATCTCTAATATTCCTCAATCCACCAATATTTTAAATATCTAACTACTCTAAAACAATACTTATTTGTAATGGCCTACCACACAGACATGACATAAAAGTTTCATAATTAGTGTTTCATTCTTATTTTCTTTACCACATGTGCATAAAAAGGGAATGCAATAAGCAATTGTCTTTGAATAAAGTTAGTAACAATTGGAATATTTAGAAAGAACAATTACTTTTACTGATTTTTTTTGTGTGTACGCGTGTGTGGTGCTAGCAATTGAACCCAGGGGTACTCTACCACTGAGCTACATCCCCAGCTCATCCTATTTATTTTTTATTTGGAAACAGGGTCTCACAAAGTTACTGAGGCTGGCTTCAAACCTGTGATTCTCCTGTCTCAGCCTCCCAAGTACTGGTATTACAGGCATGAGCCACCATGCCCAGCTACTTTTACTGATTTTAAAATAAATCTTGTGATTAAAAAAGAACAGGTAATATATCAAGAGTATACTAATTTTTAAATAAGAAATGATCGTATCTAAAATGTAGGGGAGGAAATAACTAAATGCCTCGTGTGTTACTTTCAAGCATATTTCTAGTCCTTGAGAAGAGGAAGTACAATGGTTTAAAATAAAAACCCACTTCCACCACAGCAGCATTTCTGCTTCATTTTATCTCTGTCAACTTGAACTCAACACAGCACCCCAGAGGTTCCCAGAGGGCCAGTGTGAGGGTTAATCCACCCAAGTCATGGTCCTAATGGGAGAAGGGGAAACAGTACCAAGGGGGATGCTGTGAATACACATCAACATGTGTACTGAGACTGGTGGTGTCTTTCTCTGTGTGAATTTATCCTAGAAAACACCACAGATGAGAGTTGACTGAAGTTTCTAATTTCCTCCCTGAATTCTCCCAGGGCTTCCTGGTGTTGACCAGAACTACTTCTGTACCATAGCCACACATGGTTTACTAGCCTCACTGCTCATGTGTCTTATTATAATGGCTATTATGGTAGCTTCCAGATGAGGAGAAATGTGATTAAGTACTAAAACTTCACTAAACCACAGGAAAGGATGAGGGGGAGAATAAAGAAGCTAAGCTATGTCAGGACAAAGTATGCATTAAGGTTTTAGGTCAGTTTTATCGTTTTATCACTTTGGGTATTTATAACTAAAAACTGATTTACCTACAAAATAGAAGTTTTAAGAATTTGGTTTAAGGGTCAAATTAGATGAACTCAAAACATTTAAACTGTATGCAAATATGAGAGTCCAAAAAACCAGATTCCTCTAAGCAGTTTAAGTAACAGCTATTCCTTAAAGTATTAACTCAAAGGTTTTCAAACTGCAATTAATGTATATCTAAGAGTCCCCAATTCTCTTTCAGGAAATCCCAAGCTCAAAACCACTTTCAAAATAATGATACAAAGCTTGGCATGGTGGTGGCACGTCTGTAATCCCAGTACTTGGGAGGTGGAGATGGAAGTATGGCAGGTGTGACGCCAGCCTCAGTAACTTAGTGAGGCCCTCAGCAACTTATTGAGTTCCTGTTTCAAAATAAAAAGTAAAATAGAGCTGGGGGATAGGCTTGGAGGTAGAATGCCCCTGGGTTCAATCCCCAGCACCACACACACAATATCATCACCACCACCACCACCACCACCATCATCATCATCATCATCATCACCATCATCATCATCATCACCATCACCATCACCATCATCATCACCACCACCATCACCATCACCATCACCATCATCATCATCATCACCACCACCACCACCACCACCATCATCATCATCATCATCATCACCATCATCA
>PVJS01006185.1:34819-61075 GCA_004027185.1 Glis glis | reverse complement strand
AAAAAAAAAAAAAAAAAAAAAAAAAAAGAAAGAAAGAAAGAAATGGAAGAGAGTCCAAGAGGAGGCTTGAAGTTTAGAGGAATTTTGAAGAAAATGTTGTGTAAGAAGGTACTGCCCCCCTCCAAGCTACAGAAAATAGAGGGTTGGTGCTTTCTCTTCCCTGTAATTTAGGGAAAGATCATGAATGGAACTGATGCAGGCTTTATGTACATCTCCTAGAGTTGAAGAGCCACAATTCCTGAGAAATACAAGGGAAATAGCAGTTGCCTGCTGGGGTGGACAGCGACTTGCAGTGAGGCTGCAATGTTGGAGCAGCCCACATGCCTAGAGCACATTAGACAAGGGATATGTGAGTGTTTCCCATGGAATACATGAGGGCCATACATGTGGGAAAGTCTACCTGGGGTTGTCTTAGATGTTGCCCAAGAGGGCCAAAAGAACGGGCTTAAATATCAGGAAGATGCAGAAGGTATTTAGGAAATCCTCCAGGGCTGAGGGAGAATGTAGGTAAACAGCCAGCATCACTTTTCATGTGACTGTTTCACTGGAACAAGAGCGAGAGGCCTCCAGCAGAAGCAGGTTTCCCCAATAACCCAAGAGACAGGCTCAGCTTTAAACACGTGTCAAAACCCAGAGATAGCTCCATAGGCCCGTAATGGAAGGCAGAAATGTTTTGGCAAACTTTAATATACCTTTTGATTATTAAGGGAGTGAGCACTTTGATTGAGGAAATGAGACTATTTAATAAACTAAGTGTCCAAGGACTTGTTATTTGAGAACAATATAAAAGTTAATGGAATCCACCCAAATTTTCATCTAAGATAGTTGAAAGAATGAACTCTCAAACAAGTTTGAAGGAACAGTAGAAGGCAAAAATAAAGTTGTTTAAAAGTTTTGCCCTACGAATCTAGCTTATTTAAAGACATAATTACATAATTACCTCAAAGCACAAAATATAATGTACAAATTCATGAGTCCAAATTGGCCTTAAAATTAAGCCAATAAGACTGTCTTAGCTTGAAAGGTGATAGTGTTAGATTAGGCCCTCCAAGAAGCAGATGTCAACATGGTATTAGCTGCACAGAGATACATGATGGGCAGCATCTGTTAAGGAAAAAAAAAAAAAGAGGAATCCGAGAATCCGAGAGAGTGTGGGAAAACTATCAAAACACCATGTAGAACTGTCACTGACCCTAGATGAAGGCGAAAGGAAAGGAACTTTGGGTGGAAGTGTCTTTCTTAAACAGTAGTGCAATTCTAAGAGTTTGGCAATTCCTTTAGGGAGTAATCATGCCAGAGATGCCTGTCAGAAAAGTTCCATATCCCCCAGCAACAGGTCTGCCTTTGCATCTCTGTCCTGCTCAGTCATTGGTGGGCACAGTCTATGGAAGCCGGCCTCAGCAGAAATGTAGTAATGCATTCAAAGCACAGCAGTGGGATATATAGGTCAATTATTCTCCCTGCAGTATGAGCATGCATTCTCACAATTGCCACAGTGATTATGCTGATTTTTAATTTACTTGCTCATTTTTGCCATGAGACCTTGAACTGAGGAAATAGTATTTTGAGGATGATTGATAGCTTGTGCTGTCATATTTTTAGGTGTTATGAAATTGCTCTTGGACAATGTATTTATAAAGATGAATGCGACTACTTCTTTTCAAAAGAATTGAGAAGGTGTTGTTAAAACAGACATACTCAGGTAAAATGTCTTTCCCAAGGCCACACCTTTGGCACTATAGCTAGTGGTACAAAGTCCTAGCTTCACTCACGCTTGTCCAGTGGGATCTGGAAAAGGTCCCAGATGAATCCTGCAGCTCCAGGAAAGCTGCTACTAGTGGTCCCAACACCTGGTACCAAATGTACTCATCCAGTGAGAATCGGGGAACTTCTCCTTTTAGCCCACGGCCTTGGGACTACAGCTGTTGTTCTAAAGACCCTCAGTATCACCCAAACTTGTCTCTGGGGACGACAGCAAGGTCCCAATCATGTTCTACAGCTCCGGGACTATGGCTGCCAATGCCATGAGCCTTTCCCTACCAGAGGTTGCCCCATATGACTTAAGGACATTACCATCCATGTTCTGCAGCCCCAGGACCACAGATACCAAAGCCACAAGCCTCAACACCATGTGTAATTAACCCATGGGACCTAGGGAAGGTCTCCTCCTTGTCCCACACCTGGAAGAACATGTATACCAGCACCATAAACTCAAATGTTACCTTTGCATGCCCCAGAAGACCTAGGGAGGATCTGCTTCACAGCCCACAGACTTTGTACCATAGCTTTTGTGAAAAAAAGCCATAGTACCACTTGTATTTTTGCCTTGAGACATGAAAAAGGTATCATCCCTGTCCCATACCTCCAGAAAAGTGGGCAACAGTGCTTCAAGACACAGTACCAACTGCAATAGAAGCAAGGGACCTTATGCTTCAAAACCTCAAGTCTATGGTTCCTAGAATTACAGACTCCAATATCACTGTGTTCATCCCTTGGGGCTTGGGGAAGGTCCATCACATCCTGTGGCTCCAGAATTACAAATGTTGGTGCCATAAAATTGGTGTCATCTATGTTTTCCCTGAGGAAACTGGGAATAGTTCTCTCCATATCCTGCACCATGAAGACTATGGTTGTTGTCACAACAAGCCCCAGGGCCATCGTAGCTCAACTCTGTGGAGCCTGAAATCATACACCTTCATAATCCAATGGCCACTATGAAGTCATACAACTCCCTTCATGAACTGTTGCAGTCATGGACTATTAAGGCACTCATAGACACTGCTGACATCAAAGATGAAGGAATCAAATAGAGACTATACTTTTGAGCTCCCCTGTAACTAAACTCAAAGAATCTATCCAACTGACTTCCTATATCTCATATAAATGAAAAACATTTTTATAAAAGCTACTTCAGAGAAGATCCAAGATGGCGACTGAGTAAGGACCCCTACACGAGGCTGCCTCTAACTCGTCTCAGGGGCTCTCAACTGAGCAGCATTTCACATCCCATACTACCTTCATGGGAGATGGGAACTACTATTTACAAGCCCACACTTTAGCACACAGACTGAAAAAAGAAAAGAATAAAAATGGGCAACCGACCAAAGATGCGAGAACAACAGTTGCGGTCCTGCCTGTGGACCTAGTCCGCCGCCTGATAGGAAAATTTTGGAAGAACCAATAACCTATAATCAACAACCCGAGATTGACTTCACAAACATCGAGACCACTAGCAACAGAATTCCACAACCCCATGACGGCAGGATCCAAAAGGACATTTGCAGCCACTTTCCCAGGACCCTGCAGCTGTGGTGGCCCGCCTCCTCCTCCAGCATTGCGGGGCAGCAATTCAGAGGGGAACTCAGCATGTTCATAAGCTATGGAGCCATCCCAGCAGGACAGGACCCTGTAGCTGTGGTAGTGACATAGCCCAACCTACTCCATCAGCAAGCCAGTGCAGCGATCCCGGATCAGAGCTCGCTCACCTCAACTGTAAGTGAAGGGGCCAGCCCAGCAGTAGACCACCCTGTGTGCCCACAGGGATGTGTGTGGCAAGGAAATAGACTCCTATAGGTCTGAGACTTTGCAAATCACCCACGTAAGAGTGGGGTGGGGGCTAATGGTGGACACAGCATAGAAGCGACCTGGCAGACAGCCCCTAGAGGAATTCAAATGAGAGGGAACTACAGCCCACAGTTTGCAGAGCCCATTGGGTCTCCAGGGACCAATACTGGGCACTCAGCCATGCTGAAGGGGGAAATAACTCAGCCTATTGAGGTACAGGCTTGGAAAGCAACAAACTTGTGCCTGGCTGTGTCTGGGCACTGAGAGCACCAACACGAGAGGCCAGAGAGGGCACAAGTGACTGCAGCTGCCAGAATAGCAGAGGTGTCTCTGGGCCTAAAAGAACTAAGCTTCCCAAATCCCAGGTGTGGAACTGTACAATCTCCCCCTGCCAGACCATGGTCCATGGCTGGAGAGTGATGGCAGCACCATCTGGCTCAGGCTGCACCTGGAGGCCAGGAGGCCTCAATTAAAAGACATAGACTGGCAATGTGGATTAAACAACATAACCCTACTACATGCTGCTTACAAGAAACTCACCTTCTAGCCAAAGATATCCATATGCTAAAGGTGAAAGGATGGAAGAAAATATACCATGCAAATGGAGACCTAAAACACGTGGGGGTAGCAACGCTTATATCTGACAAAACAGACTTTAAGCTAAAACACATCAGAAGAGACAAAGCGGGTTACTTCTTACTAATAAAAGGAACAATCCAACAAGAAGATATAACAATAGTAAACATTTATGCCCCAAATGTGGGTGCACCCACGTTTGTAAAACAAAGTCTTCAGAACATCAGGTCTCAGACCCAAATACAATAATATTGGGAAACTTCAACACACCACTCACGCCACTAGATCGATCCTCCAGACAAAAGATAAGTAAAAATTCTTCAGATCTAAAGAAAACTATAAAGCAAATGGACCTAATAGATATATACAGAATATTTCAACCACCAACAGCTGAATACACATTTTTCTCATCTTCCCACAGAACCTTCTCCAAAATAGACCACATCCTGGGTGACAAAGCAAGCACCAGCAAATTCAAGATGTAATATAATCCCCTGTATCTTCTCAGAACACAATGGAATGAAAGTAGAAATTAATAACAGGAAGACCAAAAGTAATCACATAAGTACATGGAGACTGAATGATACATTCTTGCATGAGGACTGGATCAGAAAATAAATAAGGGGAGAAATAAAAAATTCCTGGAATTAAACAAAAATGGAGACATGATGTACCAAAATTTATGGGACATTTTGAAGGCAATGTTAAGAGGAAAATTTATAGCACTGAGTGCTCACATAAGAAAAACAGAGCCGGGCGTGGTGGCGCACGCTTGTAATCCCAGTACTTTGGGAGGCGGAGACCGGAGGATCCGGGTTCGCGGCCAGCCTCAGCTCTCGCTCTCTCTCTCTCTCTCTCTCTCTCCTTAGTGAGGCCCTCCGCAACCTCGTGAGACCCGGTTTCAAAATAAAGCATAAAAAATCGGGCCAGGGGCATAGCGTGGAGGTAGAACGCGTCTGCGTTCAATCCCCGGTACCGCAAAAAAAAAAAAAAGAAAGAAAAACAGAAAGTCACCAAATAAGCTAATTATACACCTCAAGGACTTAGAAAATCAGAAACAGTTGAAGCCTAAAGCCAGTAGATGACAGGAGATAATTAAAATCAGAGCAGAAATCAATGAAATAGAGAACGAGAAAACAATACAAAGGATCAACAAAACAAGAAGCTGATTCTTTGAAAAGATTAACAAGATTGACAAACCACTAGATAACCTGACCAAAAGAAAGAATCAACCCAAATTACTAAAATCAGAAATGAAAAAGGAGAAATCACTACGGATAGTGGAGAAATTCAGAGGATCATCAGAAACTATTTTGAAAACCTATATTCTAATAAACTGGAAAACATGTAAGAAATCGACAGATTTCTAGACATATACAACCTAAACTGAAAAAAGAGGCTATAAAGCCGGGCGTGGTGGCGCAGGCTTGTAATCCCAGTACTTTGGGAGGCAGAGACCGGAGGATCTGGGTTCGCGGCCAGCCTCAGCTCTCTCTCTCTCTCTCCCTGTCTCTCTCTCTCTCTCTCTAGTGAGGCCTTCTGCAACTTCGTGAGACCCAGTTTCAAAATAAAGTATAAAAAATAGGGCCAGGGGTGTAGCGCGGAGGTAGAACGCCCCTGGTTTCAATCCCCGGTACCACAAAAGAAAAAGAGGCTATAGAAAACCTGAATCAACCAATAGCAAGCAAGGAGATAGAAATGGCAATAAAAAGTCTGGCATCAAAGAAAAGCCCAGGTCCAGACAGGTTTCCAGATGAATTCTACAAAACCTTTACAGAAGAACAAAACCCAATACTTCACAAGTTATTCTGTGAAATCGAAAGAGATGGAATTCTTCCAAATTCCTTCTATGAGGCCAGTATCACATTAATACCAAAGCCAAATAAAGATACCTGAAGAAAAAAAATTACAGACCAATATCATTGATGTACATACACGCAAAAATTCTAAACAAAATACTAGCCATGTGCATTCAAAATCACATCAAGAAAATTGTACACCATGACCAAGTTGACTTCATCCCAGGAAAGCAAAGCTGGTTCAACATATGTAAATCAGTACATGTTATTCACCACATAAATAAAACTAAAAACAAAAATCACATGATCATCTCAATAGATGCTGAAAAAGCATTTGACAAAATCCAACACCCATCCATGTTAAAAACTCTACAGAAAATCATAATAGAAGGAATATACCTCAACATCATTAAGTCAATATATAATAAACCCAAAGCCAACATCATATTGAATGGGGAAAAACTGCAGGAATTCCCTTTAAATTCAGGAACAAGACAAGGATACCCACTATCACCACTCCTTTTCAATATAGTCCTCAAGACTCTTGCCAGAGCAATAAGACAAGAGAAATATGTCAAAGGAATTTGAATAGGAAAAGAAGAATTAAAATTATCTCTATTTGCAGATGACATGATTCTATATCTAGAAGACCTAGAAAACTCAACAAAAAGACTACTAGAGCTGATTAACAAATTCAGCAAAGTAGCAGGATACAAAATCAACCTAAAAAAATCAGTAGCTTTTCTATATGCCAACCATGAATCCACTGAGAAAGAAATCCAGAAAACAGTTCCATTCACAATAACCTCAAGACCAGTCAAATACCTAGGAATAAACCTATCCAAAGAGGTAAAAGACCTCTACAATGAAAATTATAAAACACTAAAGAAAGAAATCAAAGAAGATCTTAGAAGATGGAAAGATCTCTCCTGCTCTTGGACAGGCAGAATATATATTGTCAAAATGGCCATGCTACCAAAAGTTATCTACAGAGTCAATGCAACCCCTATTAAAATACCAATACCATTCTTCACAGACCTAGAAAAATCAGTCATTAATTTCATATGGAGAAACAAAAGATCCAGAGTAGCCAAAGCAATTCTCAGCAATAAGAACCATGCAGGAGGCATCACAATTCCTTACTTCAAATTATACTACAGAGCTATAGTAATAAAAACAGCATGGTATTGGCACAAAAACAGACACATAGACCAATGGAACAGAAGAAAAAATACAGAAACAAATCCACAAACTTATAGCCAATTGATTTTTGACAAAGGAGCCAGACACATACGTTGGAGAAAAGACAGCCTTTTCAACAAATGGTGTTGGAAAAACTGGATATCCATTTGTAGAAAAATGGCCTCACATGGACTGAACCCTGAGATTTCCAAAAAATTATAAGCTAATAAATCTTCCTCCCTCTAAGTTGTGTGTTCAGGTTTACTGGGATACAACAGTGAGAATGCTAAGACAAATGGAAATGCTTATTATACTGATTTGATTATTGCACATTATATACACACACACACACACATATATATATATACACACATACATATATATAAAATTTTCATAAGGCACTCCATTATGACTTCATAAAATAAATATGGGCATATACTCAAAAATAACAAGAGGTAGTCATACCAGGTCAGTAATATACTTAGATTATAGCAGGAAGAATCTTAATCTGCCTCTCAGGTCATGGCAAGTCCAGATTATTGCAGCACCTATACAGCATTTAGAAATAATCTACTGATATGAATAATATCATAAAAATAAAATATATTTAAAAATAAAAGATATTCTCATTAAATTATTCAAGAGAGTAACATTAATATTCAGCTTGACATATTCTAATTCATGCATTTAATTAGTTGCTAAACATGAAACCACACCTTTACATGAAAGCAAATGACAATTTAAGGAGTAAAACTGATACAAAGCAAACACAAATAGTTTAACTCTTTATACCTACAGAAATGGATTTAAAACCAAAGAACACTGGGGAAAGTGAAAAATTAATTCTATCAGTTATTTTTTCTATGCAATATGGAAAAGTAGGTCAAACATATTTGACTGACTCGAATTTTGTTTGGAAACAGCCTGTAATTGTATTTCCAAAATAGACAAGATTCACACAGCCTTAGGGATGAATAATAGAAGCATAAGTATAAATCAGAGGACAGATAATCAAGAATAGATGCCAAATAAGGAAGAAACCCTAAACCTAGTGTTACAGGGCATGAACGAGTGGGAATGCAAAAGGGAATTAAGATACTTTAATCTTAAAAGCAATTAGATTCTTCCTAGATTATTTTACCTCATTTATCTCTGATAAAGATATTGTGAAATGATTATTCTCTACATAAAGAAAAATTCCCTATCTTTGTCATGAAACAAAATGAAAGTTTAAAAAGTATTTTTGGTTAAGGTCCCCAATGAAGTAATGTCAAAATTCCATACTTCAATATTCCCATTGCATCTTGTATATACTTCCATTTACAGAAGACTTGTGGTTTTCATATTATATATTAGTTATTTGAACTTTTGTGGCACTGGGAATTAAACCCAGGGGTGTTTTATTTCTGAACTGTACCCTGAGCCCTTTTTAATTTTTATTTTGAAACGGGGTCATGCTAAAGTTATTGAGTGCTGACCTTGAACTTGCGATCTTTTTGTTTCAGTCTCCCATATACTGGGATTGCAGATGTGTTCCAGTGTGTAAGGCTAATTGTTTGAAAGTTTATCTCCCCAATAGACTTCTAGACATACTGAAGTTACTGAGTACTTCTTAATTTTTTTGCATCACTAACAATTAGTAGTGTTCTTGATGATTAAGAGAAAAGACTTTGCCAAATTCAAATCTTGGCTCCAATGCTAAATGTGCTTACTTGAGCAAGTTAATAAGCCAGTTCAAGAAACAGTTTTAAAAGGGGGTTATACCATTTACCCCAATGTGTCATTGTGAGGATAAATAGAGTAATGTATGTAAAGACAGCATCAGAAAAAGTCATTATAAAATGTTACATTTATCTTTTATCACTATCATGGTTATGATTTTTTAAACTGAGAGCACACTCTCTAAATTTGTTGAATGAATCTGTCTTGTTACCTATCAGCTCAATAATAAATCCTAAATTTGTAGATTATGAAGATTCACAATAAAAATATATCATGTTAAATGCTCAACTCCACAATACCATACCCTGTCATCCTTGAATTATTTGTTCAGGTGGCATCCTAAATTGCACAGTCTCAGATAAGGGGTTTTCTTGGATCTCATGTCCTTCCAGTGAAAAGGTGAATCACAGAAAATGCCCCAAAGGACTCTTTATGAAATTATGGTGGAAAGCATTTTAAAAAATTACCCTCTACACAATTTCTGAAAGGGAGACTTCACATCCAAATTTCTAAGTCTAAAATTTACAGTAAATTTGAATCCAATACTAGCCAATATTTTTTTTTTTTTGCAGTACTGGGAAAGGAACCCAGGGGCATTTTACCTCTGAGCTACACCCCAGCCCTATTTTTTATTCTTTATTTTGAAACAGGGTCTCACTAAGTTGCAGAGGGCCTAAGTAGCTGAGGCTGGCCATAAACCCAGATCCTCCAGTCTCAGCCTCCCAAGTACTGGGATTACAAGCGTGCGCCACTACGCCCAGCTCTACTAGCCAATATTGATATCAAACATGTTCTTTAAATAATACTAAGGAAAGAAAAATGGTTGGTGCGTAATAAGCAAAGTTTTCCAACAATGGGAACACTCAAAATTAAAGAATAAATCTCAACAGGGAAATGCTGGTAGCAGAAACCAAGCCAAATGGAAAATTTTAAGTCCTATGCAACAAAAATTCAAAAAAGTCATGCTTTCTGAAGAATGTATCAACTGAAAAACTGTAAGAGCTAATAAAAGCTTTCACGAACAGAGCTGGTTACAAAATAAATATTCAAACATTGACAGTTTTTCTACATACTAGTAGTATCTAGTTAGAAAAGATAATGAAAAAATATCCCACTCAAAGGAGCAATATAAACAAAATCTATGGAAGTAAACATATCAATAAATATATAGAAATTACATCTAAAATGTAGAAAAATTTAGAGAGAAAATAAACCTCAAATAAAAATATGAGAATGGCAGGAATGAGTGGGTTAATCATTATAAGCATATCAACTGTTGCCAAATAAATCCACAAATGTAAAGTAACTCCAATACAAATTTCAATTGATGATGCAGAGCCTATGAACAGGCTCTGAAATCAACCTGGAAGAATACGGGGAAAGACAGTCCAAAAAAAGGTATTAGAGTTTTATAAGGGCAGAACTAGGGAGAGGTTTTGACATGAGACAACACAAGGTAAGGACAGGAGGAGGGGAACCAGGATGTCTAAGGAGAGGAGGAGGGGAACCAGGATGTCCTACGTGAAGGAGGAACAAATACAAATCTCAGGATAAAAGAAGTCAGAGGTATAATCAAGCTAGTTACCATGGTAAAGAAGTCAGAGGTCAGAGGAGACCCACTGAGAAGGGCCATGGGTGGTTCCTGGAGCAACTCCTGCTGGCCTCTGCGAAGGTGTGCGACTCACAGGCATTTGGGGATTGATTTTAGAGCTTATGGAATGAAGGCCAAGTGGACACCAACAGCATTCTCACCTTTATGCACATAGACTCCAATTTTTTTTTCTTAGTGCTCATCTCATTCATATGTCATCGGGACCCTTATCAATATTTGCCGGTCCCACTACACATTCTCAGTCATGGAGGGACAGAACCGACTTGATGCTTCCCAGAGGCAATGCACTTGCCTAAATCTCATGCAGCTTAACCCAAAAATGGGGGCTTCCAGGCTGAGAGCCCTTCCATAAGAAGCCATCAAATATTGTGTTACCCACCGTCTCCATTGAAGATCAACACTCTGATGGAAAAGGAGAATGGGTAACTCCCATCCTTCAGGTATTTTCAAATATTTTACTGTTTGGAAGCATACAGGATAAACTCCTTGATGACTGGGTAAATAGGACAAAATTGTTTAAGAGCCAGAATGCATAGGTTTGAATTTTGACGCTACTACTTTCTAAATATGAGTGTTCACTTGTCTAGGCCTATCTATGGGAAACCGAGGTCAATATATTATAAGATTGTGAGAATTATAAAGAAATATATAAAACATTTAGAAGCATTCTTATAATGTAGTACTATCAAGCATTTGCTCTTATTCTTATTTCAAATTGGACATTTGGTATTGGGTAGACAGGACTCATTCCTTATCCTTAAGCCTTTTTGCCAACAACTTTTTGTTTTCTACAGAAATGACAGAATCATAACTGACAAATCTGTTTTCACACAGTACCTAAAAAAAAAAAAAAGCCTTTCAGCACAGCTTAACAGCTTGGAAGGCCCCCAAGAGAAGGCCCATACTGAATACATCCTCTTCCTGCAATCCTGAAGAAGTCCAATTTCCAGTGAGTGGATTCCCTTTGGCTAGCACAAAATAATCACTTGACATTTACAGGTGATACGTGTCTTCGGGGAAATAAATTTTACCAATGTCAGAGTTCTCCTGTACATCAGCCAAGGAAACACATGTAAGCCCTAGGCAATGTGTGTGAGGCCAAAGTCCTTCCCAGTAATAAGGGTCAGAGCTTTGATGCAATCCTCATTTTCTGTCGCATGTTTCGCTGAGGATTGAAGAAGCACATTTAGAAGTCCTACTGCCCTTCCTGGTCCCACTCCCACACTCCGTCTGGGGAACATGGTATTGTAGGTACACCCATGTAATATAGCTTTCTCTGATGAGTTCAACTTCTGAGTGGCTTTATAGGTATACTTTTTAGCTTTCTCTCCAGACAGCAGAAATTAATGCCCCATTCTGAATCCATATGTAAAGTATATCAAACATACCACTAAGTCAGACATTAAGATTGAAAAAAAAATATGTAAAAAGCAGGGCGTGGTGGCACACGCTTGTAATCCCAGTACTTGGGAGGCGGAGACTGGAGGATCTGGGTTCACAACCAGCCTCAGGTACTTAGTGAGGCCCTCTGCAACATAGTGAGACCCTGTTTCAAAATAAAGAATGAAAAAATAGGGCTAGGGGTGTAGCCTGGAGGTAGAATGCCCCTGGGTTCAATCCCCAGTACCTCCAAAAAAATATATATATATATACAAACACACATATGAATTAATTAAAAATTTAGGAATTAAAAAAATGTGGAAAGTCTATAAGTATTTTCCACTCAGTTCATCAACATCTCCTCCTGGATGAATACACATGCACACACCATGACCCTCACACACACACTCTGCTCTAACTTTGGAGAGGGAACAGTCTGAATGTGTGATCATCTAGCATCTGCACATGACAACTTTGAAATCTAGTTTCTGGGTTCACACTCTCCATTGGAATCCAACCTAGAAAGCCCTCATTAAGTCTATGATCTCTCCAGTTTACCATCCTTTTTAAACTAAGAGAAGAAATGATAAATGTCGATATGTTCTTTCCAATAATGATCTGTGGTTTATAGAATGAGACTTGTTGCTGTTGTTGCTCTAGGCATTGTGCTGGTAGTAGGCATGCCTCACCTTTAATTCTCACAGGAGCTGAGTAAAGTGATATCATTACCCCATCTTGCTCACCTGGGTAAGATAAGTGATTTGCCCAAGATAAAACACCTGGCAGGTCCATGTGTTAGGTGGTTAGATAGAAAATAAGCAGAGCGGGGGAAGAAATGGGACTGGGAGGAGCCTTCCTGAGAAGAGGTGGGGATTGCACTGCCCAGCTGTGGCCAGAGAATTCCAGCCTATTACAGTGCCCCTCTAGGTTTCCCACACCAAACAAACCTGTGCAGCGCACTAAGCTGTGGTGCGAAACCCAAAATTAATATACATGAAAAGGGGTGGATTTCTGGGGGTTTTAAAAGCCCACCAGAGAGCAGGGGCTCTCTCTCTCCCCTTGGGATGCTCCTGTTCCTCTGTCTTCTTGTCTCCCTCCCCCCTTACTCAGCTCCTGGACCCTCCTGTGGAATTTATCCAATAAAGTTTCTCATGGCTGCCTAACGGTGTCCTCCAGATGAAATCTTTCTTTCAGCGCACAAGAACCGAGGGAATATTCACGGCCCTATAACACATACACCGTGTGGAATTAGAGTTGACTTGTCAAGCAGGGACAGGATGGAGGAAGGAAGGAGAGGTGCAGGAAGATGACCCAGGAGAAAGTTGGAACAGGGCTGCTGAGAACATCTGAGGGCATGGGCAAATGGCATATGATGGGGCCATGACATTACCAAGCCCCGCATCAAGTTTCTGGAACTTTTATCTTTCTCTCCCTAGTTATCAGGCCCCAATCCAAGGTGAGTCAACCCAAGGTTTCTTGTTTCACTAATGTGAATTACTTCCTCCTTCTCCTCTAACACTCCTCTGCTTACCTCCACTTTCCTGGATGAAAGGAGAGTAAATTATGAAAGAAAAGCAGAAAACGTTTACGTCTCCATTTATTGCTTGCAATGTGAGTGCTGGGTGACACTGTACATGACATGGTCTCCACCCTCTATAAGATGAGAGATAAAAGGAAACACGACAGGCCTTTTCTTCTTAACCCACAGCTTCAACCCCCACATCAGTTCTAACCTATTTAAGAAAATAGAGGAAGGAAGTAGCACACTCTGATAGGTCCTAAGGTCTTAAGGTAGATAAACTTGTTTACAGTGGAGCTCTGCTTCAAACAATACCAACAACAAAAACAATAGTGCTTTGGTGGGAAAATATTAAAATTCCTACAAATTGGCATAATCGCCTACTCACTTAAAAGCATCTGTTGTCTAGAATTATATCTATGATCGCATTATGATCAATGATGATAAAAAATGCTTTTCTCCCTTCACAGTCAGATAACACAGTCTCCTTCCGCCCAACTTCTCCTAAGCATGAAAGACTGGCTTGCCTCTAAATGGAAGTAAGGGGTACAGGCAAGGGTGAGTATGATGTGGTCCCTCACATCATCGTGAAATGGGAGGAATGAGGTGATTGGATGAAGAACAAAGGAGAAAGAATGACATTACATGTGCTTCTACATTTTTGTCTAATATATTAGGGGGAAAAAAGATGTGCATGGTGGGAGATGATACAATTAAGTTATACAAACACTGTGGGAGTCAATTTTAATAGATAGTAATTTTGAAATCAAGGGATGCATGTAATATTCTAGATTGCTACATTATATAATTGTTGTTTACATACATTTCAATTACTTCTTTAGAACACATAAATGTGTTAAATATTGCATGCAATCATAAGTAAATATTTTTTCACTTTGGTCTACATTCTGACAAGTTTTGTTCTAAGCAATATTGGAGATTGTCTTGAAACTCTTTTTCTCCCAATATCCAGGTTAAATAGAATTGATTATAGTTGTAAATTATTTTATAATTTCCTCAGTCAAGGAAGCCCCTGGTAGAGATAGAAGCTTTGGTCACTAGAGAAAATGATCTGGAGAAAGAAGAAACTGAAAGCCATTTTTAATCCAGCTTCTTAGCTCATCTATTATAATTCTCCTTTGTGACATAGACAAGGCTCTAAAGCAAGTGCTCCCTAAGCATCTCTGGGTGGTGACAGGATGGTTTGGGCCCAGGAAATCTACCTGCAGTGGTAACATGCATCACACTAATTTACGCCTGCAACCCATACAGCTGTGGATTTCAGGGAATTCTTGGTAATTCATACACTAATTAGCATATGCTTATTACTGAAAAAAGGAAATGAAAATTATCACATCATAACAAACATAAAGTGAAGTGGGTAAAAATGAGCTGAAAAGAGGGTTGCACGTTTCAACTTTATAGAAAAGAACTTTCTTTTAAACTGAGGCATGCAAAACTGCAGAGAGCTCTCCTGTCAGATAAGGAATTCCCACACACCAGGAGTTTCAAAGTGCAGGTTAGAACCCATCTACCACCAATGCTATAGAAAGTAGACCTTCAGTAATGAACTAGTGACTTCTAAGGGCTCTCTAAATTTGAATTTGAAGATTCTTTTTCACACACACACACACACACACACACACACACACACTTTATTTCTTGCCCTCTCTCAACAGCACAACACACACTAAGATAAACTATACCTACCCAGAACTTAGAAATAACATTACAACATTCAACACAGAGACAGCTAGACTTAAAGCTGGTTCCACTACCTGAAGTAGAATTTATTTTTTAAAAAGTGCTTGAAATGGGAACAATTAGAAAAACACATAATAGGAAATGAATGACACTTGTCTGAATCAGGTAAGTTTAATTTACATCGCTAGGAGAAAAGGAAAATAGTGGTTCTGGCAACTGATAAGCACTGAGGTAGAAAATTGGCAGCACACAAGGTGCGTGTGAGCTGAATAATAATATTTTAAATCCACAACAAACGAGACAATTTCTATGGCAGTACACTGCTACATTTCAGCGGATTTAAGATTTCTTTTTTCACCACTCTCCACTTTCCCTATTTACAATGCTCATCTTAAAGAAATTACAAAACAAACAACAGCTGAGAAGAGATTCATGCTCTTCTTTGTTAGTAGAATATCAAACCCGTCTCTCCTATGCTCCAGGCCCTTTGATAAGCATTTTATTTTGAAAGGCCTAGCAGCCTTGATTTTATGATGTTACTTAAAAAGTTTTGTAATCCATTCATTAGTCAATCACATAAAAGTGAAAAGTCGGATGCTCTCCCTAATATGCGGAAGCTAGGGAGAATTAGGGTGTAGGAGGGACTCTAGACAAAGATGGAGAAAACCTTAGATGAGTAAAGAAGGCAACCTAACTGAGGGGGATGGGAGGGGGAAGAGGGAAACACCCCAATGCACAGGATGTACATACACAAACGCACCAAAGTCAACTACTATGCTGAGCACGAGAAGGAGGGAAGAGGGAAGGGATGGGGGTGGGAATTGGGGGAGGGCTAACTGACCAATGTGTACATGTATACTTCTACCATCCTGAAACCCATCAAGATGTATGATTACAACACACCAATAAATTTTAAAAAGGAAAAAAATAAATAGAAAAAAACTTTTGGTCATGGAATGGGACCCTTAAGAAGATAGGAAACATAATTTCAGAGAATCTTGGAAATAGCTGCTTTTACAAAGCAATTTTTTACATATTCCACTATTATCCATACATCTGTTTCCACCTGATATCTCTTAAAATATGCCATCCCAAATCAAAACTACCCTGAGATTCCATCTAACCCCAATCAGAATGGCAATCATCAAGAAGTCAAAAAACAATAAATGCTGGCAAGGATGTGGGGAAATAGGAACTCTTCTACACTGTTGGTGTGGTTACAAATTAGTACAGCTGCTATTGAGATCAGTGTGGAGATTCCTCAGCAAATTGGGAATGGATCCACCATATGATCCAGCTATACCACTGCTGGGTGTCTTTCCAAAGGGACTGAAATCAGAAAATTATAGTAGGATATGTATATCCATGTTTATAGCAGAACAATTCACAATAGCCAAATTATGGAACTAACCTAGGTGTCCATCAACAGATGAATGGATTATAAAATTATTAGATATACACACAATGGAATTCTAGTCAGCAATCAAGAGGAACAAAGTAATGTCATTTGCAGGAAAATGGGTGGACTTGGAGAACATTATGTTAAATGAGATTAGCCATTCACAAAAAGTGAAGGGTCATATGTTTTCTCTCATCTGAGGAAGCTAGGGAGTAATTGGGGTACCAGAGGGTCTTCAGGTAAGGAAGGAGAAACTCCAGTGGAGCCAGGGAGGTGGTCTAGGGAAAGGGGGTGGAGAAGGAGGATCAATGAAGGCGTTACTTTCATTAACGGTGACATTATGTACATATGTGAGCATACCAATGTCAATCTCAATCCCCTGTATGGGGAAGGGGGGAAAATGGGAGGGAGCTGGGGAAAAGCCCACCAAGTGCTGTGTGCATGCATGTCACTATCACTATAAACTACATTATGATGTGAGACTATAATGTACCAATAAAACTATAAAAAATAAAAATAAAAATGTCATCGCATTTGGGACGCAGAAAAAGGAAAGGCCAAACATCTCTCTGGAGCCCTCCCTCTCTCTCTCTCTCTCTCTTTCCCTCCCTCCCTCTCTCTCTCTCTCTCTCTCTCTCTCTCTTTCTCAGTGCTGGGAATTAAACCCAGGGACATTCTACCTCCGAGTTACACCCCCAAACTGATATCAGTTTTTATTTGGAAACAGGGTCTTACTAAGTTGAGAAGAGCCTTGCTAAGTTGCTGAGGCTGGCTTTGTACCTGTGATCCTTTTGTTTCAGCCCCCCCCCCAAGTACTGGGATTACAGGCATGCACCACCACGCCTGGCCAGTACCTACAATCTTGACACCTATCTTAATCACTTATTTTTGTTTGTTTGTTTGTCTTTTGTTTTACTATGTGAGCTGGTATGCCCAAGCTCTACAATTTAGATTGTTTTCTGAATGTATATAAATGGATTTATATAGTATAGATTATTTGGAGATTACCCTCTTCCTCGAAATTACATCTGCAAAATTCATCCATGTTTTCTCAGCCTTGGCATTGTTGACATTTTGGGCCAGATAATTCCTTGTTATGGGGGCTGTTCTGTGCATTATATGATCTTTAGTAGCATCCTTGGCCTGTACCTACTAGATGCCAGTAACACCTGACCCACACTCAGCTGTAACAACAAAACACGGCTCCAGACATTGTGAGATGCCTCTGGGGTTCCAAATTTCCACCATTAGGAACAACTGCTGTAGACTGTTGCCTGGATGACTATGCCATAATTCATCCACTAGGCTATTGGTGGACACTGGCTTGTTTCCAGTTTGAAGCTATTACAAATAAATCTACTCTGAATATTCTTATCTCTGTTATGTCTAGAAATGTTTACACATGTCTAGAAGTAGAATTACTGTGCTATAGGATATGTCTATGAAGATATGGGAAAAATAAATTCAATTCTCCTACTATTCCCTCATAATACAACCAACACAGGATATTTCTGTGATCTCTGGTCACCAAAATATGTGGGGACTTTCCCTCACCAGCAACCAATCAATTCTGTGGTAGATTCTCCCAGGGACACCAGCTGGGTGTTCTCTAATTGAATTCAATACTGACACTACTTTTTCTATTAGGTTGTCTGATTTGTTATATATTTTGAATACAAATTATTTCTTCATTATATAGGAGGGGAGAGAAAAGAGAGGCACAGGGAGGAAAACAGACCAAATAATATTATGTACATATATGAATGTAATACTATGAAGCTCACTATTATCTACAGTGCACCAATGAGTGTCTTTTTAATTACATGGTATTAGTTTATTCAAGTGGCTTAAGCTACAGAAATCAATTTTCTTATGGTTCTGGAGACTGGAAGTCCCAAATCTAGATGGCAGAAAGGACCTCTAGTGAGGTCTCTCTTACTGGCTTGGGGACAGATGCCTCTTACGTCTCCTCACATGGCCTTTTCTTTGTGCTTTGCACTCCGGCTCCTCCTCTTCTTGTTAAGACACCAGTCCTGTGGAATAGGACTTCATCCTTATGACATCACTTAATATTAATTTTCTCCTTACTCTCCAAATACAGTCCCATTGGGGGTTAGCGATCTAACATATGGATTTTAGAGGAACATGATTCAGTCCATACCATGTGCACTGCAAATATTTTCCATCACTTTGCAGCTTCCCTCTGGCTCTCTTAGTGCTATCTTTTGATGAATAAAATATCTTCATTTTAGTGACAGTCCCATTTATCAGTCTTTTCCTTTATAATCAATGCTTCTTTGTGTTTTAAGTATTCTTTTCATATCCCAAAGTCATAAATATAATTTAATTTTCTATATTATCTTTCAGTATTTTATAGTTTTACCTCTTACATTCCTATCTACAAGCCAATAAAACTAACTTTTGTGTGGGATGTGAATGTGAGGTTTAAATTTCCCATATATATCTAAGTTAACTATTGTCATTTATTGAAAATAAATGCCCCACAGCTCTGTACGGCATAATTTGTTGTTATTTAGTCTTGAGTCTCATCTTTCTATCTATGTTTTTATCCTAGGATCCTAATACTCTGTTATCCTAACACTCTGATGTTATTGCTATGACTTTATTATATCTCTGAATTAAAACCAATCTTCTCTTGTTCTCCTTTATAAAGAATGTCTTAGAAGTCCTAATCTGTTAGAAATACAAATTAGTGTTTGAAGGTAAAATTATCTAATAGCTGAGCTGCTTAAAAATACATCATACTTGGGAGGCTGAGACAGGAGGATTGTAGATTCAAGGCCAGCCTCAGCACCTTAGTGAGACCCTCAACAACTTAGAGAGACTGCATATATATCATCAAAATAACATAGACCTAAAGCAGCAGAAGAGATGAAATGAAATTGGCAAACTGTTAAAAACTTGTTGAATCTAGGAAGTATGTGAATAGGATACTGTACAATTTTCTAGTTTGGGGCATACTTGAATATTTTTATAATAAAAATTGAAATAAATACTAGCTTATATATGAATACCTTATTAACTGAGAGCCATTGAAATATACTCTATAAATAAGTAAATAGTATGGTATGTGACTTATATATCAATAAAACTGCTTGAAGGAAAGAGCTTGTCAAGTTCCATAAATAAGCATGTTGATATTTGATCACATTGCATTAAATCTGCAGATCATTTTAGAGAAAATTAATATCAACAATATCAAGCCTTCTAAGTTATTTTATGATATATGGCTATATTTATTATGTCTTTTTTATCTTTTCCTGATGTTTTATAGTTTACTATGTAAAGGGACTATATGACTTTTCTTATAGGTATTTCTAAGTTGTTATTTAAATGATATCATAAATGTAGCCTCTGTTTTCATTTTATTTCCTGTAGGTAGCTAGACTGAAGAGATAAATTGCCTTTATTTTTGATATATTGATCTTGTATTCAGTAATTTTGCTAACTTTAGCTTTCATTTTCATATTTATTTATTCATTCATTCATTCATTCATTCATTCATTTATCTGTAGTGATGGGCATCAAACACAGGGATTTGTACATGCAAGGCAAGTGTTCTACTGCTAAACTATATCACCAGCCCAAATTAAGTCTTTTAATTCTAAAAATTTAACTGTTTAATATGTTGTACTTTCTACAACAGTAGCTTCTGCTAATGAAAAATTATATTTTTATTTCTTTTTGGATATAACATTGGCCCTCCTTATCTGCAACATCCAAAGGTTCAACTGACCTCAGATCAAAAATATGTTTTAAAAATTTATGTACCAAACATGCACAGACGTTTTTCCTTGTCATTATTCCCTAAACAATATAGCATTTACATTGTATAAAGTATTATAAGGGAAGTTCCCCCAGTGCTGCATGCATGAATGTCCCTATCACTCTGAACTACATTATGATTTGAGACTACAATGTACCAATAAAATATATACGAATAAAATTAGAAGTATAGAAACACAAAAAAGGAAAACTGACAGTATTTTTGTTGCTAATGATAAAATGTATGCTTTCAAGCAAGCATTAGAATTATTTAAAACTTATATTAACAAAAATAAAAGGTAATTTTTAAGAAAAAATAAAGTATTATAAGTAAGCTAGAGATGGTTTAAAGTACACAGGATGATGTGCTAAAATAATATGCAAATTCTATGCCATTTCATATAAGGGATCTACACATCTGCAGATTTTGATATGGGGGGTGGCTAAACAAATCCCCCAAAGATACTGAAGGGTGACTACATATCTATATCTACATATTTTTTCCTTGTTTTACCTCAATGCCTAGGACCTTCATACAATATCCAATCGTTGAATCAAAGCCAGTCATCCTTACCTTGTTCCAGATCTAGACAAATTTTCAACATTTCACCTCTAAAGATGACTCTTATGGTTTCATTTTATAGATACCTTTCCAAATGAGGAAGTTATTTATTTATTTATTTTTGTGGAACTGGGGATGGAACCCAGGGGCGTTCTACCTCTGAGCTACAACTCCAGCCCTATTTTTTTGTGGTTATTTTTATTTTGAAACAGGGTCTCACTAAGTTGCAGAGGGTCTCACTAAGTAGCTGAGGCTGGCCATGAACCTGCGATCCTTCTGTCTCAGCCTCCCAAGTACTGGGATTACAAGCATGCGCCACCACATCTGGCAGGAAGTTATTTTTTACAAGTTCACAGAACATTGTAAACATAATGAGATTATCATGATTGTTCTCCATGCTAGTAATGATGAATACCATTAATCAAATTTGTGTTTTTAGAAGAAACTCAACTTGTGTATGCTATTATCCTTCCCATATAGTGCAAAGTTTGGTTTGTGAATATCTATTTAGAATATTTACATCTATTTTCATGAAATTTATTATCATGTTTTATTCTTATATTATCCTCATCAGATTTTAGTATCAAAGATGTACTGTCCTAATAAAATTAGTTGGAGTGTTTCCTCTATTTTAAAATTCTGGAGGAATTTGCAAATATTAGTATTATTTGTTCTTTAAAAGGTAGAATTTTCTAGTGATGGATGTGATGTGGGCCTGTAGTTTTACTTGTAAGACAATTTTAATTTATATATTTAACTGTTTTCATTGTTGCTGGACTATTCAGACTTCCTATTTATTGTGCCAGTTATAGTAACTGTATTTCTTGAAGTCCATTTCATTTAAAATTTCAAGTTTCTTGTCATAAGGTACATAATATACTGCTACAATTTTTTAAATTTTTTGCTTCTATTTTTTAAAAATTGACATATAATTGTACATATATAGGGTCATTTAAGTGTTTGAAAAACTTGTGATAGGATTCTTTTTAATTACTCAAATTAGTTTTTTCTCTTTTTTTGGTCTTGATCAATTTCATTGCATTTTAGAATTTTCATTAGTCTTCTATTTTTTATTCTTATTTTGTTTCTTGTGATTCTAAGGATTTAGCCATTCTATTATCAAGGATGAAATAAGACTCAGTTGATCAAAAGAAATAGAGTATAATGGATACAGGAACAACAACCACAAAAAAAAAAAAAGGTTTGGGGGAAAGAAAACTATGCAGGCTTATTTGTTTAGGTAGGAATTTGTTATTTAGCAAGTTGGTCTGTAATTATTGTTATTAAATTTAATTAGATATTATGGGACCAATAAAGTAGCAACTATTTGTGCCAATTATAGAATTAGATGCTTTAAGAATGAGAATCTTACTGAAGAAATACAATTTGCAAATAAGAAATGCATTAAAATGTACCAGAAGAAAAAAAAATCATACTTAATAAACTATTAAAATGCATGTTTAGAAATATCTTGTTTAAGCAAGATATTTCACTAAGAAATAGCCTGTGATGATAGGGAATCCTTCCTCTTTTCCCTTTGCCTCCATGGCTGTTTCAAACCCATGAATACAGGGAAGAAAAAGATGCGGTGTTCTCAGGGGGACGCTGGACTTGCTGCCTAAAGATGGGAACCTGACTAGCCACATGACCTTGATAAACTGCTCATCTTCTAGATACTGTGATACTGTTTTCTTCTACAAAAGCATGAAGTTAAAATCTCTGATCTACAGTTTGGAAAAGATAATTTGTAAGTACCACCATACAAAGTAAGTTTTTCTGATCATTTATTAAATCACACTAATAAAGTTCAACTCTGATGGAAAGTAAATCGAAATATTTGTTTAGCTCTTCCTCTGTCTTTTCCCTTTATTCCCACTCCATAACAAAGACTATTCCCATGGGGACTGGACCTAGAACAGGTGAGTGAAGTTCAAGGTGATGTGTCTGTCTGTGTGTGTGTTGGTTGGGGCTGCGGTGGGGGAGGCAATGGAAGAAATTCCACTTCTTAGTTTTCTTACAGGAGGCAATGCCACTATGAAGTGGAAGTAGACTCTGCTTTGCCAGGCACTTCCCATCCCACTTCAGCTACTTCATAAATATATATTTTCAGGGAATCGCAGGCATTTAAAAAATATTTAACTTAATGCTTTTTACATTTACAGTGAGAGGCAGTTGTAGGGGTGGTGAGTAGTTAAATGCAAATTAAATGTAAGAATAAAAGTTGAGTGGAAAGAGGTGTCTTAGAACTCTAAAAGACCCATGTCTGAACTGGACCCTGTAATGTATGAGCTGTGTCACTTTGAGCAAATTACTAAGCTTCTCATCTATAAAATGAAGGCAATTAACTGGATGAACTATAAGGGCCCTTTGAGTTTTTAGATTTTAAAAAACTTCTCATTAGCATTTTATGTGTCTAATTTAAAAATTGTTTTTTGATAATAAGTTGCAATAAATTGACCAGACTGATATTCCACAATAGCTGCATATTACTTTTTTGTGTGTATGTGTGTGTGGCACTGGGGATTGAACCCAGGGGTGTTCTACCTCTGAGCTACACCCCAAGCCCTTTTTATTTTTATTTTATTTTTATTTTTATTTTGAAACAGGGTCTCACTAAGTTGCTAAGGGCCTCACTAAATTACTGAGGCTGGCTTCAACCCTATGATCCTCCTGTCTCAGCATCCCTAGTACTGGAATTACAGGCATGTGCCACTGAGACCAACTGTGTAATACATTCAATAGTACTAATAACCATCATTTATAGAAAGCTCAAAAAGTAGTTTATAGATAACTTTTTCCTTAACTCTGTTACTACTCCTTGAATTATATTAAAAATTGTATAGATGTAGAAATTGAGGCTCAGACAACAAATAAATCTCAGATTACAGGTCCTTTAAGGTGATCAGTTCTTAAAGAACAGGGAATAGGAAGAGGCTGTGGATCTACTGTAGTTTAAACTGTTGGCAAGGTCAAGGTTTGGTTAGTAAATTCATTACTTACTAATATAATTACACCCACAAGTAGTAAAATGTTCTTTTTATACAGATCATTCTGAAAGACTGGAAAGTGCATATTACCCAAGAGAAACGAGGACAAAGCTCTCTTGTTAAAGAGTTCCTAGATAATTCAAATCCCTTTCTCGATTTACTTCCACCTACCCCAAGCTGAACTTCCAAATAAAATCACTGCAGTATGAAAAAAGAAAATGTAATAGCTTGACAAAAGGGAGAATAAAAAGGCCTGTGTTTTCTATGCAAATAAAGACCCAGGCAATAGTAACATGGTAAACTCCCCAACTCAATGGGTGATATGCGTAATTTCCCCTTTCTCATGCCCTATTGCCTCCACTTAAATAAGAAATGAGTGTCAAGGTCAGTCTCAGCAGTTATCAGGACTTTTACCAGGCACTCTGGTGAAGAATTCAGCTTGCCCTAGATTTGTGTTTATCACCAATTATATTTACCTACAGGTAAACTAAGGGGCAAAATATTTATAGTGCAAAAGTATAGATGTGCAAAAAAGGGATCTAGCAGACTTATTTTGGGCTGAGTGTTGGTATCTCAGACATGCTTATAATAACAATTGAAATTGCAGACTGCCTGTATTATCTCAGAGGAAATGCACCCCTGCTTCCCAGCTCCTTCCATAGATCAAGTTCCTGGTTTCCACTCCTGGAACTGGAAAAGTAGGAGACCCATTGTATGGAAGAAGTAATAAGGGAAGAAAGGAGAGAATATAATTCTGCAGGAAGGAAGTAGAAACAAATATGGTAGTAGAAACAATCCAAGGTTGTCTTAGGAAATTAGATAAGAGTGAAATGAGGGTTAGCCAAGGCCAGACATGGAAGACGAAAGGAAGGGTAAATAAGTCAGGAGCCAGAGACGTTGAGAGAAGCGGGGAATATGTGCCCAGGAATAGATCAGGGCAGGGGTTGGCAAACTTTTTCTGTAAAGGGCAAGATAATAAATACCTTAGGCTTTGTGGAATATGTTATCTTTGTTATAATTATTCGCTTCTGCTATTATAACAGCCACAGACAACATAAAATGGGCATGGCTCTTCTTAAACTTTATATATGGGCACTGAAATGTGCATTTCATGTAATTTTCACATATTATAAAATATTGTTCTTTTTTCATCCATTTTAAAATATAAAAACCATTGTTAGCTTGCTGTCCCTACAAAGAAGTGGTAGGCCACATTTAGCCCACAAGCAGTTGTTTGCTGACCCCTGGTTCAGAGTAAGACATTCAAAATGACTTATATTCCCTCCTTCCTTCCTCCCTCCCTCCCTCCCTCCCTCCCTCCCTTCCTTCCTTCCTTCCTTCCTTCCTTCCTTCCATTCTTCCTTCCTTCCTTCTTTTCCTTCTTTCCTTCCTTTGTGGTACTTCTGTATGCTTAAAAGTGGATACTTTTTAAGTGGTTGCAAAATAATAAATCAAGGATTTGATTTATGAAATACACACATTTTATACAAAAGTACCAATAATAACAATGATCGGTACTTATATAGATACCATTATGTTCTGAACATGGTTATATATATTAAATCTTTGATGGTTATCTTCATTTATAAGGGAAACTAAGCAACAGACATAAGAATATTAAGATCTATAGCTATCCATAATTTGTCTGAAATTTTGAAAATTAAGTTTACTAATAAAATAAAATACTGCAAATTTATGACAAAAATCAAATAATAGCTATGCATCACTTCTCCCACTAGGGGGAATGTTCATATATTACTTGCAGAAATACTAATTTGTTTAATTATCCAATGTTATTCTAGACACTGTCATACTTTTACATAAAAGTTGATAAATGAACAATATTACTTTGCTGAGGTTTAAAAAATTCTGAGTTTCTAAACACATCTGACCCTATGGATGTGGATAATGAATTATCTGCCTGCTTTTACTCCATATTCTCTACCAAAGTCTGAATTGACCCCCACAAATGATAGTGTGGTCTATGAAAGAAAACCCATCCTATTACCTGTTATTAATTAGTTGGGATCTTTGAAAGTTCATTTTCCCCTCTCTGGATTGCAATTTCCTCATTTTGGGATTAGATTCTCAAATGATCAGGGCCAGGCAAAAAACAAACAAACAAAAAAAAAAAACAAAAACAAATAGAAAAGGAGAGAAGTTATAGCCCCCTGGGAGGGCAGAGGCTACAGTAAGCAAGAAAACACAGGTCCTGACTTTTGCCACAGGACATGCATGGTTCAGATATTATAAAAATTGTTAGAGAAAAACAAAACACTTAGTGTCTTACTAATATCGCTTAGCATGATGTTCTCTAGTTCTCTCCATTTCCCTGCAAATGATGTGATTTTGTTCTTCTTTGTGGCTGCGTAAAATTCCATTGTGTACATATCCCATAGTTTTGTGATCCATTCATCTGTTGATGGACACCTTGGCTGGTTCCAAAGTTTGGCAATTGTGAATT
>PVJS01006185.1:0-34719 GCA_004027185.1 Glis glis | reverse complement strand
AGATAGAATGGGACGTAGAAGGGACTTAGAAGGGAAGAAGAAGAAATCTTTAGATGGACAAAGAAGGTGACCTAACTGAGGGAGTTGGGCGGGGAGTGGAGGGAAACACACTATAGCACATGATGTACATACACAAACCTATAAGACTCAATCACTATCTGGAGCACGAAAGGGAGGGAAGGGAGCGGGAATAGGGTGGGATTGGAGGGAGGGCTAAATGTGCAATGTGTGCATGTATGGTGTTCATACCCTGACATATATCAAAATGTATAATTACAATTTACAATGCACCAATAAATGAACATAAAAAGTAAAAAAAAAAAAAGAAAAACAAAACAACCAATTTTTATGTAAATTAAAAACAAACAAATGAACAAACTAAACCTATACAGGCTAGCCAGACAGGTCTGCAGGCTAAATGTGATGTACAGGCTGTAACCCTCAACTGACTTATGGGCTGTAATACTGTCCTTGACTACATTCAAACTCAAATCCTTCCCCCCACCCAGCTTTACATGCAATGGGCCGTAACATGCCCTCTTTAAACCCCTTAGCACTTATATATTCTACTTAGTCAGCTCTTGGCATAGGCCGCCTCCCATTTTCGGTTATTTTTCATTTTTGGTGTCCTTTATCCCTAACTAGATTATAAGATCCTTGTGGGGTCCTGGAGGGTGGTGAAGTATCTCCATTTCCATAACAATTGGCTCAATGCCTTGAACACAGCAAGGGCTTAATGAAACGTTTGGATTGATGAAGAAACATGTTATAAACAGCTTCGGGTAAGTCAGAAAGCCCAAGTTTGAGTGGTTGGATTCTTCATTGACAGTGGTAGATGTTGTACACTTTTGAATCCAGCAAACCTAAGCCAGAGTGTCGGTTCCCTTGCTCCAAGCTATATGACCTTGGTCATATCATGTAACTGTCCAAGGACCAATTATCTCATTTGTAAAATGAAGGGTTAATGATACTCAACTCATTCTGTGGATTAAATGAAGTAATAAAGTATATAGCATAGAATAGATGTCAATAACCACTAATTCTCTTCCATGTGTCTGTGCCCAAAGAAAGAGAAAGGTTCTTACAGGAGATTTAGTATAATTCTTCACATGAATCTTAATCATCTACAGAAGACCAATAACTGCAATGGAATACCCACAGGTCAAATACACCCATGTCACCATAGCTCAAGACACTAACTTTAGATTGTATGTGTGAATTCCAATCAAGTACGGTTTTCTGATTTGCCTTTAAAAATCATTCTTCTTGAGGTATCAAAATACCTCAGGAAATGCATAGCCTGTGGTGAGAAGATGTTTGTAGCTACCCCCCCCAAAAAAAAAGTTTGAGGCAAATTTGGCAAAGAATGTGTGATTTTCAATATTTGTATCAGGACAATTTAGTCAAGGATGTGGTCCTCAAGATTACTTTATGCAGAATGCAGTAAATACATTTCTAAAGTAAACAGCTCTATTAAAATAATACACTGCAGTTCAGTATTTAAGACATGTTCATGATGTCCTGAATGTCTATCTACATGTACTGCATGAGCAGAAGCCTGCCAATTATTATGATAAAAAGGGGGCTATGAACAGAACTTCCAAAATGTCATAGACACCAATCACAGAACTCCAGCAAAAACAAACAAACAAACAAACAAACAAACAAACAAAACCAGGACTTTAAGAGCTATCTGGTCCAGTCCAGTCCTTATCTCTACAACTGCCTGATGGTTTGGAACTTCTTAATTTTTTTTTTTTTTGTACTGAGGATTGAACCAAGAGAAATTCTACATCCAAGCTACACCCCAGCCCTTTTTATTTTTATCTATCATCTATCTATCTATCTATCTATCTATCTATCTATCTATCTATTTTTACAGTGTCTCATTAAATTGCTGAGGATCTTGATAAGTCACTATGATCCTTCTGTCTCAGCCTCCCAAGTAATGGGATCATAGGCATGTGCCACCAAGCCCAGTTTCTAATACACTTTAAACCTCAAGGGGATTTCACTCCCAGTGACAACATTTGCTGTGAGAAACAAGACTTAGAACTGCTTCCTATTGACTCTTAGTCTTGTCTCTACAGACATTCAGGATAGCTTAAAGTGTAAGCACGCATGTGTGTGTGCATAAATATTAAATATCCTATTTTGTTTCTGTAATTACTTAATACATGATAGATAATACAGTGTACATATAATGTATCTTTTTACATGATTTGTCACATTGATGACAAAACCCCACACATTATATCTTATTTGAGAATTTGTAAACTGGACATAATGCCCTTTGCACAATAACCTCTCAAAACTATTATTCTCTAATCATGTAGTTTGCCCATATTATTAGATAAAAAATGTAAAGAGAAAAAATTAAGGTCTGACAATTCTAGTGTATCTTCCTGAAATTCAGTGACTACTAAATTTATAGTAATCTGTGTAGTCATTTATGGGCTTAGGCAGTTCATTTTTTATCATTTTTGGAAAGGAAATTATACCTTTAGTATGGTTCTACCTGTGATAGTTAGAAAAGCAAACTCAGTTATACCCTTACAACCATGCGGGAAAACAATTCTTTCTCCTTCAGCAGCAAGTTACAGATTCTTTCTCATAAACAGTATAATAGTAAATACAGGCTTTGCCAGGCATACAGTCCCTGTTGCAATTACTCAACTCTGCCGTCATAGAGTTATAGCAGCCATAGGCAATATGTAAACAAATGGGCATGACTGTGTTCCAAATAAAACTTCATTTATAAAGACAGGTAGTGCCTGGACTTTGCTCCCAAGCACAGAATAGGGGAATGGGAAGAACATTGGCTTGGAAGTCAAAAGAATGACCTTCTAGCTGTGCTCCTTCCTCTAGCGACTCCTATCATGGCAAACAAGCACTTCAAAACTTTGGGCTTCCCTCTTCATCTCTACATGGAACAAGTTTGATGATCTTTAACTGATCTTCAATTTCAAAGTACCTCTGAATCAGTTCTTTAAACGTCTCAGAGCTGTGGCTGAGTTGTTCAGGTTCCAGTACTGCTGCATTTGGAACTGTTGATCAAGGCTTTCTTTAAGATGGACTAAAGGGGTTTCCAGAAGGACCCCTAAAAATTGTCATCAACTTAGATAACAAGAATGGACAAAAATGAACTTCCCTTCAGAAAGTTGTCTGAAGACCGTTTGTCAATAACCCTAATTTAAGAATTCCAGATTTCCAAAGATGAGTTATTTGTTGTTCATCTGAAATGTGAATTTAATCGGGCAACTTGTATTTTATCTGACAATAAATATTGCTCCCATTCTTTAATTTGGGCGAGAAGTCAGACTGTAGATATTTTTCTATGAGTATTTTCACATGTACTGACCTTGTTATGTCTCATAGCATCCCACCTGTTGGGCACAGGAAACATTATCTTTATTCTAATCAGGAAAAGCTGAGGTGCCAGGGTTCATGAATTATCAAGCTCAGAGGGTTAGTGACAAATAAGTCTAAATATCCACTAGTAACTTCAGAGAGATATAAACATTTATTTCATTATAGAATTATTACTTACTTTGTACAACAGGCACTTATAAAGATATGCCTGTCAAAAGTATAAACCCTCAGCTACCCTTCTGTTTTATTTATGTAGTATAACATTTATTGCTAGCTCCTATAACAGTATTCACATGAATCATCATAGGGGGAACCTTTAGTTTTCACAGTATGACTTGTTGACTGAAACAATAAATTCTCTTTCTCTGGAGAAAGGACACTTTTTAAACTATTGAAGAGAGCCAAATATTTAATAATTTTTGAAGACATTAATTAAAGATGAGAATAGAGAATCTAAAACTAGGTGTGGAACATGTTGCCCTAAAATAGAACCTAACAGACATAGTTGTTCTCTCAGGAGATAAAGCAAAGGATTAAAAGTCACTTTCAATACAACCTTGATCTAAATATTCAATAATGTCTACATGAAGACAATCCACTTTTCCTTGAGGTAAATGTAATTACTCAAGTCAGCATTACTTTCAGGACTATTTAATCATGATTAAGGAAATAGCCATTGAATTTAACCAAATAGGGATATGGGGAGGAATCGTTGTTTAATAATTTAAGAAAATCATTTACCTTGAAAAATAATAGCATCCACCAGGGATTTAGGCAAAAAGACTGTCAAAACAAGCCAAGCATTAGACAGAGTGAGTATGGTTAACACCCTGAATTGGTATGGCATAACCTATTCTGCCTAGACTTAGAACAAACAACTATGACTTTCTATTTTCCCCTTCAACACTGACCCTTAAAAATCTAGGCATTAAATTTCGACATTTCCTTGGAAGAAGATTTTGCCTCCCACAATACTACTAGACAAAAGCCGATGGGCATCTTGACGATAACATCCCTGGGACTTTCTTCCCCAGTCCCTCAGTTTTGAGGACTCGCATATACTACTGCCCTCATTTTTGGTTTCCACTCCTCAGAAGAGAGAAATGGCCTGACAGTTTGCTCATTAACTTCCTAGAAATCATCTTTTAAAAGTGTGATGTCTGACCTCCTCTGAGCATCACAAATCCCACTTCAGCGAGCCTCAATTTCCTCAAGTAGGGAGTGCTACAAGGAGCCTTATGGCCACTTTGAGTTGGGCTGAATGAAATCCTTAGCTATAGCATCTCTCTCTGGGTCTGTTTTACATACACATGCAAGCAACACTGAATTTGAACATGGACCTCCAAGCCTAGAAAAAATGTTTGTAAACAACAGGGACAAGATGGGCTGACTCAAAACAAACATAGGTCCTTATTTAATAACAAAGAATTTCAAAAGTTTATCCCCAGATTCACTGGAGAAACTGCTCATCAGAGCAAGGGAAAAGTCACATACTTTTGTTCAGTACTTCCATGTGCTAGGCTGCTGACTATCGAAATAGGAGGCAGGGAAAACCCCAGATAAAATCTTAATTAATCTATAATTACTTATTAAATTAGATGATCCATGGGTATTTTTATTAACACTAACAACAGAAGAAAAATAAACTATTCTCAGAAGCTGCTCTCGAGTTAAGTGTGCTGATTGGGTTAAAATTTTTGAACTTTTTTCTATTTGCTTAAAGCTCCCCAAGTAGCATTAAAGTCAGAATTATATATAAGGTAATTCAGACCTCCAAAATTTCACATGGGTGTTCACGCTAATGTTAACATTTGTGGGTATAACTAATCCTTCAAGAAAAAAAAAATTTCAAATTGTGCTTGCTTTGGTTTCCATAAGCCTATTGTCTTAGTCTGTTTTGTGTTGCTATAACAGACTACTAGAGGTTGGGTAATTTACAAAGAAAATTTATTTATTTCTCCCAGTTCTGGAGGCTCAGAAGTCTACCATGAAGGTGCCGGCATATGGCGAGGGCCTTTATGCTGCACCGTGGCATGGCGAGAGGTATCACACAAGACAAGCAAGTATGTAAGCTCAGACCTTGCTTCCTCTTTCTGTAAAGTCACTAATGCCATCTTGGGAGCCCTACCCTCATGTTCTCACCCGGCCCTAGTTACCTCTCAAAGGCCCCACCTCCGAATACCATCAACATATGACCCATGGAATTTGGGGGGGGCACAATTAAACCCTAGTGCCAGTACTATAATTACCTAATATTAGTCCCTTCATTGGAAGTCCAGAAGTCACTCAGTGGTAAGTGTAGTAGAGTGTAGCCAGATATTCATCAATACCATTTCCTCTTCCTAGGCACATAGGACGAGTACATGTCTATCCTCATTTGTAATAGATTGGGGCCATAAGACTAGCTCTAGCCAATGGAATGGCCTGGTCTTTAAAGGTTTTTGTCAGATCCTGCACTTTTTCCCACTAACTGGGAGTGAAGAACTCCAAGATGACAAAGCCACCCTGAAGAAAAAGCCCAGACGTCCGCACCTTCACATCCTCAAGTGGATGAGAGCCTCCTAATCTGGGATGAGATGTGATATGGGCAAGAAATAAATTCTTGTTGTGATAAGCCACTGAGATGTGGGCGTTATCTGTTAAAGGAGCTTGCCAGCACGACCTTGACACCAAGGAAGGGGCTCAGGCCCAGTATTCTGAGTCACCTTAGCATGGTTCATCATCACTGAAAAATAGTCTCAGATCTAAAAGGGAAATGGTGACTGGTATGTATTGGCAGCAGAGATTATGAGACACAGAAAAAACAAGACAGAGGATGGAACTGGGAACCTAGGGAACCTGAGACTGTTTGCAAATAGAAGGCATACATTGCAGAAATCAAGGCAGAGCTAGAGAATATATCCTGGAGCTGGGTGCCCTGCTGGGGCTTGCAAGGCAGTCTACCAACAAGGAGAAGAGCCCCCAAGGACTTTCATGACTGTACCTGGTACTTATCTCTTGGATCCAGGCTAGCAGGTGAGCTACTGAACAGCCAGATTAATTGAAATGCATACTGCAGAAGAGAGCTCTGAGAAAGACACTGGTTTGCATATCTAACTTTGAGGCCCAGGTATTAGCTGGGAATTCCAAGGGTACCATGAAATTGAAGTGAACAAATCTTAAATCCAAGCAGTTTTCTATAACAAAAGTAGTATTAGCTAGAAATCCTTGCAGAGTAAATTTATTCACACATTTCACTTCTCAAGTACTCTTATCCATCTCTGATTTTGTGAACTAAATGCAAGACTTTCTTCAAAAGTCATGGTGATGATCAGTAATGACAAATTAAAACATCTAAGATTTTGGCAAGCACATCCAAAGACGTGGGTATTTTCAATTAAGCCCTGTTTCCTGGAGGTAAATTAAACAGTCCCTCTATCTGCTCCTATTTAATTGCTCAGAACCAGATGTTGTAGTTGGTGGTAGTCCCTACTGATAGATTGAGTGCAAAGGAGCGAGAAGGACCAGAAATGGGGATGTGACTGATGTGAGTAAATATGTATTTGGAGGATTTCCATTTAATTCTTTGGAATGAGTTTCTGTTTCATATTAGCAGCCTCTCTTGGGAAATCAGTCACACTGCATTTGTTTCACTGCTCCCACCTGCACACTGAGTGAAACAGTGCGGACTCAGTACACAGTGAAACACAGTGAAAAGCTGAGACACTGATCTACCAACCTTGTGCTATGAGGAGAGACCTCGCCATGGTCTCCTCTTCTGAAGGGAACTATAGACAGTTTCTCGACCTTCAATGCTGTGATCGTTTCTTTATAGACTTTTTAGTAACACCTTGACTACATGCATTTAGAGCCAGTAGGTCTATTTATAGGCAGAAATAATAAGAGAAGTGAAATCATGGAAAGATGATGGAGTCGTAATGCCTTGAGTCAGTATATCTAAATAATTCTCTGTACCTTCCTTAAGCTTTTTTCTTTTTTTGTACTGGGGATTGAACCCAGGGGCATTCTATCTCCAAGCTACACCCACAGCCCCTCCCCCCATTTTAATTTTCTGTTTTGAAGCAGGGTCTCACTAGGTTGTTGAGTGTCTCACAAAGTTGCTGAGGCTATACTTGAACCTGTGATCCTCCTGTCTCAGCTTCACAAGTACTGGGATTACAGGTATGCACCACCACACCCAGTTAGGCCAAGCATTCTTTGTCATAGTGATATTGTGAAAAATTACAAACAAAAAGCCATATACTTAAGAATCTAAAGGAAGAAGGAGAGAAACTGAGGTAGGGAGAAGTTAGACAAAGAAAGGAGGCAATAAAACTTCCACCATCCCGGTCTTATTTTCCCTGGCTGAAGATCAAGTCTCAGAAACTCATGGGTGGTCACAAACAATGACTGTTCCTTCCATGAACCCCCTAGTGCCCTTTATGCCACATAAAATCCCTTATTTCTTGGTTAAATTACAGTTTTCTGCCTACTGGTCTTTTCAAAACCCTGTTGCTCAGTGACATATTCTCCAGGACAGCACTTATTTCTCCTATCCTGGAGTATTGGTGCTGCACCTCATCATCATGTTTCTGCACATACCCAAAAAGTATTTGTGGAACTCAGGTGGGTATAGCATTTCCTCCAGACATGTAATACACAATAAGTGGTCATTTTTTCAAGGTTAAGTTACTCTTGCAGCATTTAAATGGTGTCTATAATTCATCCACAAGAGAATCTTCTTCAAAGTTTCAAAGTTTCTCCTCTATGCTATTGCCAAATATAAAAGTGTGTGTGTGTGTGTGTGTGTGTGTGTGTGTGTGTGTGTGTGTGTTTCCACACACTCAAACATTTCCTGAATCTAGGACAAAAATGACTGGGGTAGAAATAAATGAGGATGTTAAAAACTGACCATTATTATTGACTAAAAGCCAATGGCTTCTAAAAGAGATGTGAAATAAAAGTGATAAACGGATGATATTTTCAGATCTATCACTCTTGGTGCTTTGTCCAAGCCTACCAAGGACTTTAGTGGCCCAGATCTGTCCCCAGCACCCCCTTTCCTACCACAAACACCCTTAAGAAGTTCCACACACCTCCTACTCAACCTCATGTATGTCTTACTTTGGAATTACCCTTCTCTTAAATCAAAACTGTCATTTTCTTTAGATATTTCAGCCAGGTTAGAGGGAGAGCTAATTAAGCTAATTCACATTAAGTTTATGACTAGTTATCTCCTCACATACTTATTAAGTTACTCAGGAATATTTTTTTTTTTTTTTTGCGGTACCGGGGATTGAATCCAGGGGCGTTCTACCTCCGTGCTACACCCCCGGCCCTATTTTTTATACTTTATTTTGAAACCGGGTCTCACGAAGTTGCGGAGGGCCTCACTAAGTAGAAAGAGAGAGAGAGAGAGACAGGGAGAGAGAGAGAGAGAGAAAGCTGAGGCTGGCCGCGAACCCGGATCCTCCAGTCTCCGCCTCCCAAAGTACTGGGATTACAAGTGTGCGCCACCACGCCCGGCAGGAATATTTTCTTACTAACTATAATTGTTGAAATTTCAGTCAGTGTGGAGGAGATATTTTGAGATAGGAAGGCATCTGCGGTCATCCAGGAAGGTGAAAACCAAAACCACTAGTTTTTCTTATTCATCTCTACCACAATTCCCCAGGCCTCTCTTTGGTAGGAATGATGAGTCTCTTCTCCCTCTCTTACAGACTTCCTGAATCAAGATCAATGAACCTCCCTAATTACAATTTTATTTCTCAGTGGAAGGGGTGAGTGTAGAGTACCTGGGATACTCACTTTTTTTTTTTTTTTTTGAGGTGCTGGAGGTCTAACCCAGAGTCTTACAAATGTGAGGAAAGTGCCCTGTCACTGATCGAGTCTCCCAGTCTGGGATGTCTACCTTTATATCAAGCTACAGCAGGACCTCCTTGTCTCAGTTCCCAGTATTTGCAGCTGTCAATTATTATGCAAGTAGTTCTCAAAGCTTATGGTGGATCAGGATCACCTGAAGGGCTTAAGCTCCCTGGTGCTGCTGGTCCCAGGGCAACATGTTAGGAACCACTCCACTGCCTTACAGGAAACTTCCCTTCCATTTGGAAGGGAAAGAATATTCCAAAAGGAAAGAAGGTTTACTAAACAACATAATCGTGTGGAAAAGTATTACATGTTTAGTATTAGTGGCATTTGACTTTCTGTGAAGATTGAACTTTGTAGAGGCACAAAGAAAATGGAGTTGAGGGTGTTTAGGAGGAGGAATGAAGAATCCTGTCAGTTTAGAATGTGGTGCTGGAAGTTCTCTGTAAAGAACTGTGACCTCTAAGGTTTTAGAGGAGTACAAGATATATGAAGTCTTCTTAAGAAGACTTAAGATTCCCCAACATGGCATAAATAAGAATAAGCTCCTGGTAAACCATAGAAGCTGCTCAAATTCTGAAGTTATTCTTAAAATGTATAAAGATCCATGGCCCTAATTTAACTGATGTGCCTGTGGTAAGAGGGAAAGAGTGAGAAAGCCTCTCTGCCCATTCAGTTTCCCCTTCCTCCTCTTTCCTTTCTTCTTGATCCTTCCCAACTCCAAGGCATTCTAGAACTTTCATCAGGCTGCATTTACACTGAGCAAGCTCACCGCAAATGAAAAGGTAAAGTAGAATGGGGTTTCTCTATTCTTTATTCTCTTATCTCCATGATGAGGGCCTCACACCCTCTTTTTTCCACTATCTCCCTGCCTTTGCTCTCTCCCACTTCAGCGTGCATACAGGGGCTTTCTGTGCCATTTTTCCAATAAATGAGATAATATTCCAAGATCTGGAATACTAAATAGAATACTACCTTTCTTCCAGAAACCTAAATTCTGAAGGAGCACAGTCATTGGTCACCATCCTAGGTTGGGTTCTGGACTAGGATCCAAGTATAATTAATTTATTTGAGAGAACCTATTGGCAGAGGAGGAGGAAGCAAGAAAGGAAAAAGAAGGAAGTCAACACAGAAAAGTTAGCTCTATGAGAAACTTGGGTTCACCTTTAGAAAATGGCACACCTCAATAAATGGTACACCTTAGGTAAAACTGCTCAAGAATACACCTTGAGCAATTTTACCTAAGTGTACGGAAACTTAACTACCGATTCCATCTAGTTGTTAGTGAAGAGTTGCTCCAAGGGTACTAATTTTCCTGACATTTCTGACCTACCCTCAAAAGGACCATGCATGCTCTTGTAGTCAGATAAATTAGACAGTCACAGAAGGTTGGACTGGTAGATGTGGGGCAAGGACTAACAACTCCCCTACAGTCCTTTGGGAATTTCTCCTCTTCCATCATTCAGTTATCCTAAACTTCTTAGGTGTCACTAAGTTGTACCAATTGGAAGCAAAACATATTTCAGTTTCATGGTCTTTCACTTTCTATTAGTGTCGGCTTAATTATGTTTAATTCTGTTACTAGACTCTATCAATGTCTTCTTAGAAATGCATGTAGGAATAAATTCACTCTAAAAAACAAAATACGATCTATGTAAAGATGTCTAAAGCTCTTGATAATTAGTTATTTAAAACAATTCAGAGAAGTATGCTCAAAACTTCCCAAATGCATACTCACAGTAAGGAAAAAAATATCAAATTCCCACAGTTGCACTTAGTCCAGACATGATTACAACTTCAAACCCCTCAGTTGATCAGTTCCAAGCTCTATCTCTGACATCAGTACGATAGCACTTAGTTGTTTATTTTGTGGCAGTGCATAACAAAAGAAGAACATCAAAAAAATCGAATCTCAAGAAATATATTTCCCCAATGTAAACACTTACTCATGCATAATTGAATGGTTTGGTAGAACTTCACCAAGGAAATGAGAAGATGGGACAAAAATGTGATAATCAATTTGGCAAAGACCAATTCCTGAGCTGCTAATTTTTAAATGTTCAAGGAACCCCAAAATGAACTGAAGAAAAAAAAGCCTATTTATTACAGACTATAATTATAAAAGAAGAACGAATAAACAACATAATCTAACATCTGGATCAAACAATGTAGGCCAAGTTGATTCGTTCAGATCTTATAATCTCATAATAGTTGATTTAGCTCACTGGGCAGCAGACATCATGAGCACTGAAAAAAAGTAAAAAATCAGCCAGGCAAACGTCAATTCTATGTATACCTAGCCTTCATCAAGAACTAAAAGGAGAAAACAACAAACAAATAAAATAATGAATATCTTGGTAAAAATTACATTTAGGCTGCCATTTACATAGCAGGGTATAGAAGGAAAATACATGCTTGACCTAAATAATTGGTATTGTGATATGACTATATGATTGAAAATAGTTGATAACTTGGTCCATTATAGAACTGGTAGTTCGGAAAATTGGAAGATAATTAATGTTCTTCCTAATTTTTGTGTTCTAGTTTTATCAGCTATTGAGAGAAATGTATTGACTGTAGCTTTGTATATTTATTCTTATATTCCTATCAGATTTTACTTTGTATATTTTGAAGCTAAAATTATTAGACACATACAAATTTGGAATTATCTACCTGATGAATAGAACTTTTTGTCATTGTGAATTCTTTATCTTTAATAATCCTTTTTGCTTGAATGTGTATTCACCTTGATACTTACCAACAGATAAGCAACTTGTCCCAAGTTAGCAAGCACACATTGCAAGCCTTTCCCTTGCAAAGGAGCGGTCACGTTCCCAGACTGAACAGGCAGCATCCAGTGGGCTCCGTAAGGACAAGAACTAGGATAGATTTGCTTTGTAAGTTTGATGCGCAACACCATGCAGAGCGCTAAATAGTTTTAAGTCACATAGTGAATGAACAATGAATGTGCTTGTTATTAACCTATTATCCTCCACTGGAATATAAGCTCTCCTTCATTCATTGTTATATTTGGTACTTGTGTCTTCCCTCTTTCACAGGGATAACTTTGGTTCCTAGCAATATCGACATATTTACCCATTTTCCCAAACCTGTAGATGTGTTAATATTGAAAAATCTGTTAAGATTACATCTTCTAACTTGCATTTTCAATGATGACTTTACAACTTACCAATAATAAACTCTCCTTTACTTTCATTTGATGCTTTATGTCAAAACGAAAATTTTTAGAAAATAACAAACATGTCCTGGATATTATTTGAATCTAAGACCCCAACATCTGACTCTTCAGTTTTTTTATTTTTTTTTGCAATGCCGGCCCAGTTTTACCATGCTAAATTGAGATATACAAGACCAGGTTGTGAAACATTAAAAGCTCCATAAATCTTACCAACTAATACTTTTCACTACTGCCAGCACTTTACCCCAGGACAGACTTGCTTCAGCCTGGATGAAGTGCTAGAAATGATCCATTACCCCAAATTGTGCCCAGTGACAGCCTCCTTGGACAGATGACACTGAATTATTCATTTGGAGCCAGATATCTCATGTGCATTTGAAAACATTCATTTCACAGCGTCTCCCAGAACCTGCCCTGAAGTTAAAACTATTTGGGTATTACTGTCTCCACTATCAAAGAGTTAGAATTAATCCCCCTGCCAATTAGAAATGTCATGAGGGAGAGGGATTTTACACCTCAGCTCTGCAGAGCATCATGGGGCTCTTGCAAAAATTTTAAAAGGCTCAAGTCACCACAGTGTCTGGTGCCTGAATTAAAGAATTCATCCATTTTTTTCTCTGCTGTTAATCAAATTTCCCTCAGAAACTATAGACTAATTTTTATATACATAGGATTTAGCTCTTAAAATATACTAACGTGCATTTTAGGGAAATAAAGGAAGCAAAAAGTAAACCAAAAATATTTAAGTAAAATCTAAAACATAGGTGAATATCTTTCTGATTATCTGAATGAAGAAAGACTTCTAAATTTAAAACATGAATATATCATGTAGAAAAATTTAACCATATAACATATATGATTTATGGGTATCAAAGATAAACAATCAAATAATAAACATTAAATTATGAATATATTTGCTCTTCACATAACAGATTAATATCCTTACAATATAAATCAATAAGAAAACACTAATAGAAAATAAAATTCTCAAAAGAGAAAATACAAATGCTGAATATAAAGAGAATTTTTCAACTTTTTCTAGTCAAATTTCAAAATACAAATAAAGTCAAACCAAAGTACCATTTATTCAATTACCAATTAAAAAGCTCTCAGTATTATAATAGCTAACGATTACGTAGTGCTTATTCTGTCTCAGTTACTCATCTTAGTATTCTCCCTATATTACGTAATTTAATCCTCACAGTAACCTTATTGGGTAAGCTATATTACTTTCATCATTTCCATTTAACAAAACAGTGAGGTTCAGATAAGTAACTTATTCCAAGTTATAAACTCACAAGTCAGAAAGCTGATATTCAAGGCAGTTCATTTTCAGAATTGTTCTCTTAACCCCTAAGCTACGTTGCCTCAGGTTGATAGGAAGGGTAAGGTATTTCAGGCATAGTCATTCATTACTGGCAGGAAGTCTATAGTCGTATAGTTACTGAAAGATGTTTTATATGTATCTACCAAGAATCATGACAGTAATTTTTAGCCTTTGTTTCAATATTTTGACTTCTAGAAATCTCTCAAAAATGATACTTAAAATGAAACAGACATGCTTAGAGAAGGTCATGACAGCATTATTTATAATAACAAAAAGAAAGTAGGAAAAAATTAAATGCCAGATGTTATGAGAATGTTTGTGTTAAATATAACTCACTCATAGAGATAAAGAAATATTTGACAGCAAATAAAAATGACATTTAAGAGTTTTCATGATGTGGGAAATATTTATAAAGCTAAGCAGAATGCAGGATATAAAGTATTATGCACAACCAGGTGTGTTGGCACATGCTTATAATCCCAGTACCTGGGAGACTGACACAGGAGGATCGCAGGTTCAAGGCCAGACTCAGCAACTTAATGAGTCCCTCTGTAACTTAGTGAGACCCTCTTTCAAAATTAAAAAAATAGGGGTGGGGATTTAGCTCAGATATAGAATGCCCCTGGGTTCAATCCCTAGTACCGCAAAAAAAAAAAGTTTTATGCGCACTACTCTTATATTTGAAAATACAGAATTTACTTATTCAGCAAATATTGGAGAGCTCCTCTATAGTATCTGTCCATAAGCAAAACAAAGCTCCCTGCTCTGGTGGAACTAACTTTCCTATGGAGCAGGCAAACAATTACTATATTAAATAAATAAATTATATATGAATTAGAAGTAAAATTAAAAAGAGAAAGAGAAAACCAGGGTAATGAGAATTGGGAATGCTGGGTTGGCAGATACAGGTTGCAAAATTAAATAGAAGTTAGTCTCACTGAAACGGTACGATCTGAGCAAAGACTTGGAGGAGGTGGGGGACGTAGCTAAGTGAACACCTGAGGGAAGAGCATTTCAGGCTGAGAGAGCAGCGGAGGCTCCGCAGCAGCTGCAGCTGGTACCGGACACTCCTCACAAACACACCTGAAGACAGTTCACCGCAAACGCCAGTGACCGTTTTCTGGCAAACTTTATTTTCAGGCTACGAAGCACATGAAGACGATAATGGGGCACGCTAGAAGTTAATAGCCCTGGAAGTAGCACTTGACCAATCAGCTAAGGAATTGAGGGAAATTCCCCCAGTTCCTTGTCTTCAGACAGAATAACTCAAAGGCATGTTCTACACTATTGCTTAGAGCAGTGTTTCTCAAACATTAATTAGGATATAGAGATCCCCTGAAGTCCGTTAAAAAATGCAAATTCTGATTCAATAGGTCTGGGGTGAGGCCTGAGATTCTCATTTTATTTTACTTTTTTAGCTTTCGCATGTATATTTTATTGGTTCATTGTACTCTCTCATAATAATGTAGTGCATAGTGATAGTGGCATACATGCACACACCATTTGGTGAGCTTCCCCCGGCTCCCTCCCCACTCCTGCCCATTCCTCAAATATGATACTGAGACTGGCATTGGTAATTTCACATACACACATACATAATGTCAATGGGAGTGTTTCCTTCATTAATTCTCCCTCTCCCTCCCCCTCTTCTAGACCACCTCCATGATCTAAAGTCCTTCTTGTATCCTGATTACTCCCTAGCTTCCACATATGACAGAAAACATGATCTTTCACTTTCTGTTATTGGCTAATCTCACTTAACATAATGTTCTCCAGGTCCATCCATTTTCCTGTAAATTACATAATTTTGTTCTTCTTTATTGCTGAGCAGAATTCCACTGTGTGTATATCCCATAATTTTGCAATCCATTCATCTGTTGATGGATTCCTAGGTTGGTTCCATAATTTGGCTTCTGTGAATTGTGCTGCTATAAACATGGATATGCATGAGTCACTATAATATTCTGATTTCAGTCCCTTTGGAAAGATACCCAGGAGTGGTATAGCTGGATTCTTAAGCAAAGCCAATGTTTCTGGTCCTCAGGCCACACCTTAAGTAGCAGGGTTGTAGTTATTCAGTGGGATCAGGCCAATTTCCCACAGAATAAACATCTTTTATCAGCTTCCTTCCCATCCCTGACTCATTTCCTCTCTCCCACACAGTCTTATCCTAGCATCACCTTTAGAGTAAACTAATTGCATTCACCTTGCCTTAGAATCTGCTTCTGGGAGAGTCCTAACCATAGGAATGTGCCCGGTGAGCTAGAGAACACAGTCAGTCCGGGTGATGAGAGCCAAATGAGTAGACTAAGTAGTAGGAAAAGGAAAAGATTTTGGAGAGGTCACAAGGGGAAAACATGCAAGACCACTGTGAGGGTATGGGCTAGTTAGAGTAAAATGAGGATCCATTGCAGAGTTTTGGGCAGAGGATGACATGATGATGTGCTCTGACATTAACAGTGTCACTCTGACTACTGGTGAGGTCAAGGGCAGAAGTAGACATTATTTCAGAGGTCATTGCAGAAACACAGGGCAGAGATGATGGAGGCACGTGGGCAGGGGTTGGTAAGAAAATTGAATCAATGAACATGTGAGAAGTAGACTGTGAACATTCAAGTAAAACAGTCAAGTAAACAGTTGTATTATAGCAGAGTTTAGGAAAGAGGTCTTCCCTAGGAAATATGAAAGTCTTCATCATCATATAAGTGACTTTTAAAGTCATAGGACCAATTAATCAGTTAGAAAGTAAGTGCAAATATAAGGAAAAAATAGTCTAATAACTGAGCCCTGAGCACTTCAGTCTTAGGAAACTGGAGGTCAGTTATGCTCTAAGTCCACAGTAGCAATGTCTGTGTTTGGAGAGATTCTAGGTAGGTGCTGTCTTTCTTTTATTGTCATTAGCTTGATTTCAGTGTTATGTCTATGGAGCCAAAGAACCAAGGGAAATGTAGCATCCAATGATTCGTCATCCTATCTCATTGTGTTCCTGCCAGTTGGGAACAATAGGAAAAGAATAAAGAGTTTTGACAACTGAAATCAGGCAATAAAATTAAATGAGATTTTGAAAGTATTATATAAGTGAGTGAAATATCTGATGGAATGGAAATAAAATATGTTTTAAGCTAGATAAGAAAACATTAGATCAAATGCAGTAAGTGCAAAACCCAATCACGCAGTGAAGAGAAATAACACACATCTTTCATGAAGTGGACAGAAATGTTACGTAATAACCTGAACCCAGGGGAGGGTAATGTCTTCTAAGGGGCAGGAGGACATATTGTTAAAAAGCAAATACGCAAATCATGTCACCTTGTAGGTAAGAGACATGGGGAGGAATAAAATACTGTAACTAAATCCCAAATCTCCCATTGATTTGTAACCTCTACTGTCCTGAAAGAGTACAACCATCCTTTAAACAGGAAGGGTTTATCATAGGATAAATCAAACCCATAATTAGAACAATTGTAAGTTCTAGAAAATGGTTCCTGTAAGAATGGAAACAGTTGATAGTTAGTAGTGAAAGTATTAGAAATATTTAAGACAATTTGATTTATTAAACTAAAATATGTATTTGGAACTATAAATTTAAACATACTTCATAGATTTTTGAATTGTGATTTTAATTATTCAAAGAGAATTTAGTTATATTTCTAAAGTTTGGGGATACTTTAGAAAATATGACACTTACCTAAATATTTATAAGCCTACCTTGTTTTTAATGAGTTACTTAATAAATTAGAAAAGTTCTGTTTATCAGTTAATTACAGTTCTTTTAAAGAAAATCAAATATTTTAATGTATAAATGTAATTTTAAAAGTTTAAAATTTCTTTAGTAACCTCATTTGTAAATGGGATATAACATTAATTCAGAGCCTCCTTGATTTTAACAAGTGATTATTAAAATTTACTACTTATTTAAATAGATTAGGACACAGGTTGAACTTAAAAGCATAAGGAAATCTATTTTTAATATTAAATGCTAATAAATTAAATATTAATTTTAAAATATTATATCTAAACAGAATGTTTGGTGCTTGAAAGCTGCCTTTAAAAGACTCCCCCCAAAATCTTATTTTTATACCTCCCATTTTTTGGTAAATAAATACAGATTTTTTTGCTTTGGTTAAATTTCACCTAATACATATATATTAGTTTTATTTAGAAAAATAATAGGATTAAGAACTCCACCAAGTGAAGATATTTCTCATCAATACTTCCACAAATGGCAAACAGAACTGTTTTGCCTCTAAATGCTAACTAGATAGTGTTAAAACACATATCGATGAATTCATAGAAATATCTTGAATAAATTGGAAAATCTTTTTCTAATATGAATACCACATCCCAAAACAGGCCAAACTAATTTCTTCATATTAGAAGTCAGTTCAGTAGTTACTATATCAAATAGGCATCTGCTACTATATATCAAATGTATATATATATATATATGCTAACATAAATAAAAGGTATATTCATTTCAATGTATAAATGAATTCAAAGTTGCTTTTGCCTGTAATCAGTTGATACTAAAATAGCAAAATAATTATTGGCATATTCTGATTACTTACCCAATGACAACCATTATACTAAGCCTTTACATGTAATTTTATTTTTGCATGAGGACCTACTGAGAAAAATATTAGTATCTGAATTCTACAGCTGAGGATAGCAAGGAATAGAAACTTGACTTGTCCATGACACACTGTGGAGAAACGCAGCATGTAACAGCCACATCTTTCAGGCTATGAAGCACCTGCTTTTAACCACATCATTGCAGTGCATGTAAGTGCAACTATTATTAAACAGGAAACCTGACAAATTTTGTGGATAATAAACAGGGCAGCTAGTACTCAAACTAGGCACAGTAGTGATGCTAAACTCAAGGCAGCTCTTTCTCTTTCAGGGTTTAGGAATGTGGTTTTAACTAGAAAGCAGAGTACCCAGGAGAGGTTTCCCCTGGTCTTGTCATCTGGTAGCCCAAACTAAATCACATTTAGTCTTCAAATAAGGCTCAGCGTCTTAGAAGTTCTGCCCTCTGTGTGGGCAGAATGGCCTGCTGCTGGTGACTTCAGTAAGGACAGAAGTTGAGAGTCATCTTTACTTGAACTTTTATCTGGATAGGCTCAGACCAAGGCAGAAAGTTACTTAGGCTCCATCCCTCCCCTCTTTTTATTTTTTATTTTTTTGGTGGTACCGGGGATTGAACCCAGGGGCGTTCTACCTCCCAGCTACACCCCCGGCCCTATTTTTTTATCCTTTATTTTGAAACCGGCTCTCATGAAGTTGCAGAGGGCCTCACTAAGTAGCTGAGGCTGGATGTGAACCTGGATCCTCCCGTCTCCGCCTCCCAAGTACTGGGATTACAAGAGTGCGCCACCACGCCCGGCTCCCCTCTTTTTATATGTGTGGAAACGAAAACTCAGAGTGGATTCCTGGCTAATCAACGTATGACCAGTACATTGAAATGTGCCCCCAAAAGAACCATATAACAAAAACAAAACAAAACAAAACAAAACAGAGACAGGAGAATTTTTGAATGTTCTAAATGACAGATATAATCCTTAATGCTATAGGAAATTCATAACTTCCCTGAGGCTCATTTCTCTCTGCATAAATTGAGGGATTTGAGTTAGATCAGAATTTCTTCACCAGAGCCAGTTAATCACTGAGGCCCCATCAGTTTGGGCATATTAGGATTCTGGGAAAACTTTTGGTTAGGTTATCAAATTGTGGAATGCTAAGCTATGGGAAGAAAGACAAGAATGAAGAAAGAGACAACCCAGTGTCCCTAGAAAAGAAAGGGGTTGTGCTCTAGGGAAATCTTGTGATTTGACAATAATTCTTTATAACCACAAGTTGCAAAGACTACAAAATATTTTAAGTATTACTACCAAAAAGAGAAATTTATGACTACATTTCATCTTTCCTATCTCTTTCTGGCATCCAATGACTTCATCTGAGAATCTAAATTCACCTCTCTTTGATTTAATACCTTTCCCCCTTATAAAACCTCTCTCTGACGGCTCTGCTTTTAGAGACGTGTCTCTGCTCCTGAGCACCATGCCCTCATCCATCCTCATTTGTGTTGCTGCCATCTTGAATGATAAAATGCTTCTTATCACCTGTGGGGACTGGCTTCCACATTCCTCTCTGAGTGATGGTGGCACTGGGGCAAAGGCATTTCCCTGTAAATAAAGTCAGAGCTCCAGTCATCTCCCCAGTGACAAAGATGTGTGAATTCAGGAAAAGGCTTTAGTTTTAGAATGACTGGAATAAGGACAGTGGAATTTGATGAGAGCTTCCCATACTGAGGGCTGTCTCAGTAGGAGACAGTGAGCATTTATGAAGTTAGTTAACAGTGTTTAGTGAGTACTCCTAAACTCTTATCATCACTGGGACAATTTGGTTTGTTTTTATTCTACAAATAACACATGCCTATATTTTTATGTCACACTGTTTGCTTCTTGGCTTTATTTAAGCCTAATATATCTCAAGTATGTGAATATTCCTAATTCATTATAATGGCAGTAGAGCAACACCTTGTCTGGACATACGATGACTTTTAACAAGTGATCTTTATGGATGTTTAAGTTGTGTGTTTCACATGACAATGTTATGATAAATAGCCATACATATACATCTGGTGACATATGGGAGAAAAGGCATGTTCATTTAAAACTGGTAAATTTTGTTAAAATGTCCTTAAAAGTGGGGGCAATCATGAGAAGAAAATTCTGGGGGCAGTCAATGAGAAGAAAAGTTTCACACTTCTGGACCATTGCAAACTGCAGATTATAGGAATTAGATTAACTAGATTCTGTCCACTCTAGTTCTCTTGCTATATGCCCTCCTTCTTAGCTTTAAAATATTTTGTGAAACAACAGCAAAGTTGCACTTACAATGGGAGAAAGTCCTGAAGTCAAAGGAGAAAAGACCATGTAGTCAAAATTATCTTAGAAAATCTCTTAAATAGCTCATAAAATACATTGTCTATAGCTTGGTATCAAATTTGACATTAATATGTAAGAAAAGTGATAAAATGTATAGTAATGTGCAATGCGAATCAAGTAAGTATACAAAGCAGAATTTCACAGCACCACTTCTTAGAGTAAGGGAACTCAAGAATTTAGAAATACTAAGGGTGGTCAGTGTGGAGATTCCTCAGAAAACTGGGAATGGATCCACCATATGATCCGGCTATACCACTACTGGGTATCATACCAAAGGGATTGAAACTAGAAAACAACAGTAATAAATGCATACCCATGTTCATAGCAGCACAATTCACAGTGGCCAAATTATGGAACCAACCTAGATGTCCATCAACAGATGAATGGATTACAAAATTATGGGAAATACACACAGTGGAATTCTATTCAGCAATAAAGAAGAACAAAATAACAGCATTTGCAAGAAAATGGAAAGATCTGGAGAACATTATGTTAAGTGAGATTAGCCAATCACAAAAAAAGAAGGGACATATGTTTTCATTAATATGCGCAACCTAGGGAGTAGTGGGGACACAAAAGGGACTCCAATGACAACAGAGAACCCTCAGAGGTGCAAGGGAAGGGGTACAAGGGAAGGGGAAGGGCAAGAAAGAAGTGAATCTATGGAATTACTATCATAAACAATGTGTACATGTGAGATTATACCAACATCATCCTCAGTGCTACATGGGTGGAGAGGCGGGGGGGTGGGGACACCAAGAGCTGTGTGCATGTATGTTAACACCAAACTGATACTCATTGTGATGTGAGACTACAATGCACCAATAAAAACATATTTAAAGAAAAAGAATTACTAAGGGTAACAGGTAATTACATTTCCTATCTTTCATTAATCTAGATGCTAGAAGGAAACAGAATTAGTGCCAGTAATACAAATGAATTTCCTTAAGAAAGGGACAAATTACAGAGGTGTGATCTGGGTTAAGAAAACAAAAAAGTGAAGGCAAGGCCCCAGAGACTAACCACCACAAAGTGGTTACCATGCCTAGCACTTAAGGACAAAGGGAAGAAATAGCATGCCCAGTGCAAGCTGATTTGGTGGTCGACAGAGCAGTAGAGATACAGCTACAGCTAGCGCTAAGACACTGAAACAAGGACTGAGAAAAGATAGCCTGACCTTTCCCTTTATCCAGCTGACCTGTTGTAAACTTGATCTGAAGCCTGCTGGCACAGGAGACTCAATGTGCAGTAGGCAGAGGTCAGCCTATAGGAGCAGAGAGCAAGCCAGGAAAGTTCATCCTGGGACCAAAGCTCAGTGAATGGATTGGCAAGAGGAAACACTGGCACCATTTCACTTCTCTGCATCTCTCCCATTCTCTTTTTGCCAGTGGCATTGAACTAGATTCAATCGCCCATGGATGATACTCCACTGCATATAATAGAGGATCATGCTAGAAAGCTTGTTGTTGGATGCTTTCCTTAGCCCATGAAAATAAAGGATAAAAGGATGTAAGTATCACGTGTTCAAGTAGATCAGCATGACAGCCTTCATAAAGTTCGTGCCTGGGTCAGTTTCCTCAGAGGTGCTACAGCATTCTTTCACGTTCCATATGCTGCCCAAAACCAGCCAACCAAACAAACAAAAAACACGACTCAGGCATGCAATATCTCTGGCTTTGACTCTGTTGACCTGTGAAACAAGGGGGCTGGATTAGACTAAGCATTCTCCGACTTGGCACGTTTCAGAAACTTTAGGGGATCCTACTGACAATATATATTCCTAGGTCATTGTCCAGGCCCACTGAACCTGAATCCTCAGGAGTGAAAGTCCAGAACCTTTGTTCATAAAATCTTACGCAAGTGATGCTGGCATGCATCTAGACTCAAGAACAACTGTTCTCAATGATCTCCAAGACCTATTCCAACCCACAAATTCCAAGACAATAAGAGAAACTTAAAAAGATGAACTAAAGAATCCTTTTTCTTATTACCTGATAAAACTAGAAATTAAGATATATCCAAAGTAGCTGGGCCTGGTGGCACAGCCTTGTAATCCCATTACTTGGGAGGCTGAGAGAGGAGGATCGCAGGTTTGCGGCCAGCCTCAGCTACTTAGTGAGGCCCTCTGTAACTTAGTGAGACCCTGTTTCAAAATAAAAAATAAAATAGGGCCGCAGATATAGTTAGGAGGTAGAATGCCTCTGGGTTCAACCCCCAGTACTACACACATATACATACACAAACACACACACACACACACACACACACACACACACAAAGACATATCCAAAGTAATGGATAGTAGAGAAATTTCTCTAACCTCTATCAAAAATGTTTAAGCATGTTCTTATTTTTTTATTATTTGTATTTTCATTCTAATATTGGTAAATATGTGGGTATTGAGTATCTTGCATTTCTGTTTCTTTCTATAAATTAGAAGATAAGCTCTGAGGCAATTAGTCCCATTATTATTTTTATTCATACCATCATTAAGGGAACAGTTATTTTAATAGTGGCAGGCTTCTCTTGCGACTAAATATTTACTCCCACAGTTCACTATATGAGAAAAACAAGTCTCTAGTAGAATCTCTAGCACAATTACCTGTGTGATCTTTGACATATATTTACCCTCCAGGACCTCATTTTCCTCAACTGTTACATGACAGCATTGGCCTAAATGATTTATAAGGTGCCTTACAGCCTAAAAGATCATGAGTCAGAAATGCCACATTAAATCTACATGTCTTCCCTAGGCTGCTGTTGTACTTTAAAAGAGTCTTTAAAACCTAATACCATGTGATAAGCAGAGTACAACAAGTAAATAACTTTCTAATAGTTATTTACATGTCAAACCTGAGTTTGAAGTTCCCAATGCAATGAGGAAGCCCAAGGATGTGGAAAAAGTTTCCTTAAAGAGTTCACTCCTAGGCCTGCCAAACAACCCCTCATATTTATCCAATCCTATAATCCAAGGAGTATTTTCTTCTCAATTGATTTTTTTGCTTGACATGGAAATGATGACCTTCCAGACAAACTACTTTTCTTTCTAAATCATTCATACTAAAACTGAACAATGTCAGAGACAGCAAAGCTACCGATAAAATTGAATTATAGTAATGGCTCAATTATACTACTCAGGACATAGCAACCATCTGGCTCTGAACTGGGATGGAGACGCCTTTCCTCCTTCCATCATCATCCCAAGTCTTACAACATGTAGAGCTGTGTCTTTGCCATTAGAAAAGGACATCCTTCTAATTAATATTCCCAGTAACTATTTACATCATGAAAAGAAAAAACAGTAGGGACAAAGTACCTGTGTAAAGGTTCTTAAGTGATATTCAGAAAGTTGGTTTTGGTAATAACATAACTATGTTGAGCAGATAATTTACTTTACCATGATTATTATTAATTTTATGCAATCAGATAAAAGTTTTACTGTACTTAATCTTTATTACTACTGTGTCTATATAAGGCATCAATGAAAACCATTTGCTCAACTAACTGTACAGTTATATCATTATTCACGCATGCATATGCATATTTTGCCCCTTCCAAAATATTTGGTAAAGAATTAATGTTTTGTTTCTGTCTATGCCCTTTTGTCAGTACTAATTCCACCTCAAAATGTAGAGACTTCAAATTGTCCTCAAAGATTATTTCACTGAAGCCTAGCCTTGTATACATTTAGCTGCTAAATGACATGATTTCAGAATATCTGAGCAAGATCTGGTATCTATAAACTACTCTATGGGCTTGCCTGAAATGCCTTTATCAGCATGAAAATCATTCCATAAAGGAAGAGAAAAAGCACAAAATGCAAACATCTCCAGGAGATGCAGATTATTAACTGAAAATCAGCCACAATAAATATTAGGGTCATTCTACAGAGCAACAGTGGGGTGGGGGTGAAGCAGAGAGCAGCCAGCCCACTAGATACCTAGCAGAGGAAGACATGGCTTGGCTGCCCAGGACATCTGTGTGTGTGTGTGGGGGGGGTGCTATGATTTGAATGTTTTTGTCTCCTCTGAAATTCATATTGAAACTTAATCCAAAATGCAATAATATTGGGAGGTATAGTATGTGGGAGATGATGAAGTCATGAGGGGTCTACCCTCATGAGTGAAATTAAGTGCTCTTATTAAAAGGTTTGATGGAAAGGATTCATCCTTTTTCCTTTTGCCCTTTGCCATGTGAGGACCCAATGTTTCTCTCCTCTGGAGGACAATATGTTCAAAGTACCATCTTGAAACTAGAAAGAAGCCTTCACCAGACAGCTCAACCTGTGGGTACCTTGATCTTGGGATCCCCGGTCTCTGGAACTATGAGAAATAAATTTCTGTACCTTACAAAGTACGCAGTCTCACATATTTTGCTATAGCAGCACAAACAGACTAAGACAGGGAGTAAGGAGATGACAGAAGACCCATTCTCTTTCACCTAATTTTGCCCCGATGATTTTCAACATATACAAATGTGGTTTTGTTCACTTCTAACACAATCATTTCTAATTTAATTGACCTACTGTCTGAGATTATTTCTCAGTCCTCTTAAATCTAGGCCTTTTCACAGTTACCTTCATACTGTTCACAAGAGGTTGTATAACAGTTAAAGCAAGGGCAGATACTTGAACCCTGGCTCAGCTGAAGATGAGCTGTCTAGGTAAGTGACATTCAGCTTAATGGCCTAAGGCTCTGGTACCTCATCAGCAAAATGAGGATATTAATAGTCCTGACATCAGGCCTTAATTTGGGTACTGTAAAAGTAAGGCATGGGACAAGGACATGATGGTAGTTTATTCAGGAGCTAGTCCCTGGAAGCAGGAATGAGCGTCAAGGAGAATAAGGCAGAGAAAGAGAAAAAGTCAACATAAGGGTGCATTACGGAGGGAGCTACTGCAGAGGGTAAGGGCTTGACTCAGCTACACCCTCCAGAAGTGTGTGTAGTGTGCTGCCCTGAACTGCCCTCCAGAAGAATGGGAACCTGCAGCTTTTGTGCAGTATCTGCTGTTCTCTGCTGCTTGAGGGTTGCTGAAGGGAATCCCTCAAAACTAGGGAAAACTCCCATGCAGAAATTTGAAAGGACAGAGGTGCTCATTTAAGTGAAAGATGGAGGTGGGCATGATCAGATGCTATGGTCCACCACAGCTGCAGCTGAAGTTAAAGGAGACGGGGTGGGGGGTCTGGAGACCTCCTGAAGTTGTATGGAGACTTCAGTGGGAGAATATAGCCAAAGTATGCACCTGTCTGCCGTACACTTTGAGCTTAGTTACTTTATGACTTTTTTACTCTAAGGTTATTATTAATAATACCTAATAGCTAATTATTAAACCATAATTAATAATTAAATCATAATGCTATTAGTCATCCACAGAAAATAATGCCATTTTCTGTCTTCTCTTCTAATTATAATCATAATGTCCTTCACACTATGCATTCAGGTAGGTGCTGATAGATATTTTAAATAAATAGTTGATTATAACATGAGATTAGCCGCAGGCCTCTTGCACAGTCACCTCAAGAAATAATTTGGAATTGACTTGAACCAGACTGTAATGGTATCAAGGCAAGAATACCTAGTTTTTATAATGTGGTTTTTTTTCCATTCCCCGCCCTAATCTAGAGTTCAACACACTACTGGACACTCCATATATGTTGATGGACTTACTTGGTTTTCTTGTGGATACTGCCCCAAGGCAAAGCATTTAACAAGCAAGAGAGTTCAGGCAGTTGCGTGTTTTCTGTTTCATGAAGACATCAATCACTACAGTGATTAATACTATGTCCAGTTCCACCAAGCTGCCTATGCCCAGAGACTTTCAAGGACTCAAACCACAGAAATAATAACATGATTGATCATGTCACCAAATGAATTTTGGACAGTTACTCTAGTTGAGCTAAAACATAATACTGGAGGATAATTATGCCATTTGGCTTCTGGCTCATATTTCTCAGAAATAGTTTAAGTTCAAAAGCAGTCACTGACTTTTAGGTGGATTGGCTCCCCCACTGATTACTTACTGGTTTGGCTAAAAGCTTACCTTATTTTTATGTATTTATTTTATTTTAATCACATAGAGGTACTATTATCATCTGCATTTTTGGTGAGGAAACTGAGCCACAGAGAAGATAAATAACTTTCTAGTGATCACACAACTTGTAGGTTGACTCCGGAAGCCGTGCTCTTAACCACTGTACTTTAGCGCCTCAACGTTGGCCATGGATGGGAAGTGGGAGAGGTGCCACTGATACAGGCACTGTATCTGATCTCCAGGTGCCTGCAGCCTGTGAAGAAGGCAGCACGGAAACAGACATTATCAATACCATGGCCTGTCTGCTTGTTTGTAGCTCATCCTTAAAGTTATACAAAGATATGTTTACAGTTTTGCAGATTTATATGTATGTCTGGATATAAAGAGATAAGAGATTGGCAGAGGGAAAAGCATGGAGACAGGAACACTACCTAGAGGAGTGTAGCAACAATCTGGGCATATCTGGTGATTGCTAAAACTAGTATAGAATCCATGAAAACTGAGAGGAATTTATGTACTTGAAAAACAAACCATGTATCTACCTTAAGAACAATATTGTTGTTTTCAGCTTATTTTAGTGATTTGGTTTTACTCATGTAATATTTTATTTTCTTTGCAGATTTTTTAATTTAAATTGTGGAATTTTTACTTCTCTTGAAATGTATTACGTACTGTATTTTTAGAAATCTTATTTTTAAATAAATATTTTTTAAAAACATAAAAAAAGAAATATTATTGATAGGTAAAAATGCTCATCAAATGAATAAATTTGGGGTGATGAATATGTCCCACATAACAAAAGTTACTTTTGCTAATAAAAGAGGAAAAGAGAGTTTCTTTGAGTAGATCCTAGAAAGACTCACTAAAGTCTGAAGAACTCAGTTTGATATGTAGAAGTCAAGGTGACACAGAAACTAGCTGAGGCTAGTTAACCACTACTGGTACTTAATGCATACATGTAACCATTGTCCTGAATTCAGGATTCCATGTGCACTGTTAATGAGTAAATATAAATTATTCTTATTTTGCATCACTCCCTCCAAATTCAAAGTCCTGGGTAGGAGCCTCCAGTTGGTGGAATTTTGTGTGTGCTCACAGCAGGGCTGCCATGGGAGGGATCCAGCTCCCTTCATTTAGGTTTGTAGTAGCACTCAGGCCACCCCTTCCCTCTAAGGGCTCACCTACTAAGGGACACCATTCCCTCTAAGGGCTCACCTACTAAGGGACGTCAATAAGAAAGTAATCCAGATGCTAGGCAGCCAAAAACAGGCAAATATCCACTAGAGTGTGGTAAGGAAAGAGCCAAGGAGAATGGTTCTGTCTTGAGCAAACAGAGGGATGGTGGTGCCATTTATTGAGATAGGAAAACCAGGAAGAAAAGCAAGTTTAGAATATGGTGGAAGAAAAATGTTCAGCACTAGCCATTTTGAATTTGAGGCCTGGATATCCTGTTTGGTGTAACTCCTACAACTCATTATGCTACTCCCCTTCAATGGCTTCCCACTGGAAAACAAAATCTCCACAGGAAAAATCCCCCCTCTGATTATTGCTCCAGATTTATGTTCTATCCTTCTCTGCCTTGTTTGATGGACTCCAGTCACACCAGGCTTTTTTTCAGCTCCTGAAATATGTCCACGCCATGCTATTTTCAGCCTCAGAAACCTGGCTTATGTATTTCCTCTGCCTAAAATGCTCTTTTCCATTTCTCTTAGAGTAGTTCAATGTATTCATTTTTCAGATCTCATACCAAATATCATTTCCTCAGGAAAACCTTTCCTAACACCTAAACTATCATATGCTCTCTTAACACTTTCTATGTTTATCAAAGCTTAAAGTTTTATGCTTATAAAATTCTTAAAAATTAAACTCATCTCACCTACTAATGACAACAAAGACCAGATAGAATTGATCACTACTATATCCCAGACACCCAGCCAGGCAATTTAATTTTTATTGGAAAATCAGCGAACTAGTCCATGAGTTAATGACTGAAGGAAAAACTGTCTATAATTGTGTGGTTTTGAAGAGGAGAAGAGTTAGCCTCAAAACATTGACTGGGATCAGTTATCATAGAGATGGTAAGTTAAGCAAATACCATCACTCAAGAAAGAATAAAAAGAGAACTTAAAATGCATTATTAACTATCAATTACTAAGCATTCTTAATTTGTCTCAACCTGCATCAGAATCAACTGAAGATTGGATCAAGGAATCTGTATTTTTAACAAGTGATCCCAGATGAGTCCTATGCATTCTAACATGAGAACCACTAATTTTAAAAGTCAGCAGATAAATGCTCTTGACACAGTCTCAGAAGTTAGTATTATAGGACAGGTGTTCTAACTTCATAAGAAAGAAGCACAGATGTGCACATACTAGAACATGCTGTTGTGCAAAGAATACCAGAAGAGAATTACAAAACCTTAGGGCTGACACTGGATCCTATCACATGCTAATTTCATTAGCTATGAAACTACTGGTAATTACCTTGAGGGAACAGAAATTGGGGATTTAGCTATAGTCCTTCTCATTGGTATTTTATGAGAATTCAACATCTATGATAGAAAATGTTTAAAAATACATTCATAACTGTTAGCATGTTGATCAACTTGAGCATTTCCTATTCATTTTTTTCAGATAATAAAACACTACTATATTAAGCATTAAGTAAATCTGCATTTTCTTTTTCTCTCTGTGCACCTTCAACTTCAGTCACTGAAGAACAGAAAAGGTAATATGAAAAGGGGAAGCATAATTTACATCTTGGGGAAAGAAGAAGCTCATAGTCAGTCATTTCTTGTCGCCACTGTTATATGCAGTAAACAATTTCTTTTATCTCAAGTTGCACAGAAATGACACCTGGATAATCACGTTGCCTGTGATAATATCATGTAAGATGGGAGAATGGTCTAATAGCTTGAGCGCTGGCTTATAATTTGGGAGAATAGCTTGTAATAACAACTCTGTTGACAAATCTGCTATCAGGTAAATCAACATTTTGCTACCCCAGTTCCTCCTTCTCATAAAGTTGAATATCAATACTTAAATCCCAAAACCTTAAAATAAGTTGCATAAGGTCATAGTTAGGCACACAGAATTTGGAAGAGAAATACTAAAGTCCCAACCCTGGCTTTGCCACTTTTTTCCCCTCTCCCTGTATTTAAGTTACATGTCCCTGTTTCTCATCCATAAAATGGAGTTAATAATAGTTCCTATTTCATAGGGTTATTGTGAAGATTATGTGACTTGATATAGTGGAAATATCTAGAATAGTGTCTGTCAGTGATAGGATTCAATAAATGCTACCCATTATTAAGCTACCTACCTCTAAGGATTTGGGAGAAAACGAATGAAAGTATGTATTTGTATGTATCACTGTTTCATTAAGTACACATATATGCATACACATCAAGTGTCATACTTCTAAATAAGGATATCCTTTTAAAGTAATCATGGTTGAATTGAGAAGAGAGTGAGCCATAATTTGAGTACACTGAAGATGGTTGAAACTAGTGGGAAGACATACACTTATTCTAAATAAAATGGCATTGCTCAAAGTATCTTTGGAGCCTTTTGGGATTGCCTAGAGATCCACAACAAAGTTGTTAGAATCTGCTAATTAACCATTTTTACCCACAGAGGGTCTCTTTTACTTTTGGAAGTCATTGAGAGCTAACACAAACCAAGCTTGATGAATGCGGTAGTTGACAAAATTTCACAGCATACCTTTATTTTTTTTAACAGAAACATATCTCGGTTGAAATACGCCATGATGAAGAAGCCAATCAAAGCATTTAATTCTTTCTAGTGCTGTAGCCTAGGGAGGCAACCTAAGTTAATCAATTTAGTGCTGGGGATGGTTCTATTTAGGGGTAGGGTCCTCAGACCCCTTGGACTGGGGTCATTCTGCTACTAGTAGGACTCCATCATTGGATATCATTAAAAAAACAAAGAGTTTCCCTCTTTCAGAGACTCATTCCTGATCTTGGGCCTCTGTTCAGGTAACTAGGCAATTTTCTTTATAACCTGTCTAGTGCCTCAATCTCTTATAGGATTTGTATTTTTCTTAACAGTTCTTATTCTAGGATGTTGAGAGAGTCCCCTCGTCCCTATCCATGTAACAACAACAACAACAACAAAAAGTTCCTGAAAAAAAGTTCCCCTTTGCCCCTGGCTGCTTTTTTGCTCCTACAAAGGAGGTGATTCAGATGCATATTTCAGGGAACAGAAATTATAATAAATTAACTATATTTGTGAACCCTACCATATTTTATTGTTCCTATTCATGGCTGGTCTTTGTGTAACATTATGAATTTCTTTTCTAACTTTCATAAAAATTACTTTATTCCTCAACAACTGTTATTGGCACTTACTTCTTCACCCCTAATAAAATTTTCTATGTGACAAGTGTCACCTTCCAGACTTGATAAATTTCCTAAAACTACAATATTATCTCAGTGCAAATTATTATCATTCATTGTGTGTTAACATAGATTAATACTTACTATGTTTGCTAACAAAGAACTGACTCTTTGTTTTTTTATTTCTTTTCCTTTTTCTTTTTTTTTTTAATGTGGTGCTGGGGATTAAACCCAGGCACATTGTATCTCTGAGCTACACCTCCAGCCCATTTTATTTTTTCTATGGAAGCAGGGTTTTGCTAAGTTGCTGAGAGCCTTGCTAAATTGCTGAGGCTGGCTTCGAACCTGTGATCCTCCTGTCTCAGCCTCCCAAGTACTGGGATTACAGGCATGTGCCACCACGTCCAGTTTAAGAACTGGCTCTTTGAAAGTGCAACTTGCACATGTGCTTTAACACATGAGCCACGCCCTTTTGTGACAAGATTTGTGTGCATGGGCCTTGGGATGTCATGGATAGAGCATCAGACTTTGGATTCTGTCAGACACAGCCAGAGTCCATTAATACCATTATTAGTTCTTTGACCTCTATCATTTCTTGTTTTGCGTCTCACTGAGACTTGGTCATTGGTCATTTTATTTGTAAAATGGGTCTAATACAGTACTACCTTCTTCACAAAGTTATAGTAAAGATTTTATATGAATTTAAGATGTCTAGGTCAGAATCTGGTAAGACAGCATTCAATATGTATTGTGTTCCTTTTCTTCCTCTTGTTCCAGCTCCTACACACTCACTCTAATTGGAGCTAATTTCCTTGTGCATGTTACCATCACCTGTCTCCCCTCTCAATTTATTTATAAACACATGTGTCTTTAGGTTCTTGTCCTGTCCTCTAGAACACATCCCCTTGGCCTTTTGGGTTTTATCTCTAGCAAGTAGTGACCCCAACTGGTTTTCTGCTACCTCTAGGGGTCCTTGGTCTCTTCACTCTTACAAGTCTATCCTTTCACTCTAAAAGGATAGGAAACAAAACCAAAAACAGACAAATGGGATTTTATCGAACTAACACAGCCAAAGAAACAATCACTGGAGTGAAGAGATGATTAGGTGAATATTTTTGCAAACCATACATCTGATAAGGGATAATATAAAAAATTCATAAGGAACTCAAACTAATAGCAAATAAATAAATACCTAATTAAAATATGAGCAAAGGACCTGAGCAGATATTTTTTAAAAGAAGAGATATAAATGGCCAACGGATAAATAAAAAAAATTTCAACACCTCTAATTATCAGGGCAATGTCAATTGAAGCCACAATGAGATATCACCTAACTGCAGTTAGAAAGGCTACTATCAAAAATATTAATAAATATTAGCAAGGGTATAGAAAAAAGGGGAACACTTGCACACTGTAGCTGGAGATGTAAATTAGTACAGCCATTTTGGGAAATAGTGTGGTGGTTCATCAAAAAATAAAATAAAATTATCATACGATCCAGTAATCCCACTTCTGGATATATATCCAAAGGAATTGAAATCAGTACATTGAAGAGATGTATGAATTCCCATGATCTCTTGAGCATTATTTATAATAGTCAATATTTGGAAGCAATCTAAACATTCATCAACATATTAATGGGTAAAGAAAATGTGGTAAATATACAAAATGGAATACTAATAATTCTACAAAAAGAAGAAAATTCTGTCATTCATGAAACTTGAACAGAACTGAAGGACACTATGCTCAGCAAAATAAGAAGGCAAAGAAAGATGAATACTGTATGATCTCACTTATTTGTGGGATCTAAAAATGTCAACCTCAGAAACAGTTGAAAAGCAGTAACCAGAGGCTAAAGGGAAAGAGGAAGAAGAAAGATGGGAAAAGGATAGAGGCTGATCAAAGAGCACAGAGTTTTGCCTCCAGTGGCGGGGCATGCTTGTAATCCCAGTACTTGAGAGGATGAGACCAGAGGATCAAAAGTTTGAAGCTGGTCTCAGCATATTAGTGAGACTCTCAGCAACTTAGTGAGACCCTGTTTCAAAATTAAAATAAAAAAAGGTGCTATAGGTGTAGCCCAGAGGTAGAATGTCCCTAGGTTCAATCCCCAGGACCAAAAACAACAAAAAACAAACAAACAAAAACAAACAAACAAAAAACAAAGAGCACAAAGTTTCAGTTAGACTAAAGGAACAAGTTTTAGTGATTTATTGCACTACATGATGACCACAGTGAATAAGAATATATCGAATATTTAAAAATTGCTATAGAACAGATTTTTAAAGTTGGTGAGGTGCTGGACATGTTAATTAGGTTGACTAAATTTTTCTACAATGTAAACATAGATCCCAATATCCCACTGTACACCAATTATTATTGTCAATTACTTTTTATTAAATACAAGACAATTGCTTTATATTCTAGGCAATTCTAGAGTATTAAAAACAAACAATACTGAGTCAAAAGTTACTGGTATGCACTGAATGTTAATTACTTTACAAACCGGACATACCTTCTACTGTTATCAGTACTACTACACTAGCTTTAAAAGATGATTTACCAAAAGTATGTGTGTGTGTTTGTGAGAGAGAGAGAGAGAGAGAGAGATTTCAAAAGAGAGAGAGAAAGAGAGAGAGAGAGAAAGAGGGAGGAAGCCTCAAGCCTACAAAACAAATACAATATGGAATGATGGTATTTGTAGGCAAAATTATGTGCTGAATGGTTTCTATAGCAAAATCTCCTAGGATTTTGAAATAGATGATTTCTTAAACTTTCTATCTACATACCTTTTAAGGAATAAATCTATTGTTTCTCTCTGTTTTTATGTGTAGGTATTACTAAAGCATTTTCATAAACTGTAATGATTTAGCACACTGGAGGAATGTCAAAGCATTCTTATTTTTTAAAGTTAATAAAATCATTAACATCTTTCCTTAGACTGATTCTCTCTCTCTCCCCCCTTTTAAAAATAGGAGGAAATTAAAGAACATAGTATTGGCATGTATATTTGATTCACAGCATTTGACCATGCTTTTCAAATGTGTTCTGATGGTCACCTGCACCAGAACTGTCAGGCAAGCATGTTAAAAAGGCAGACTTTATTCTCCGACCTGGATTCTCCACAGAGGAGGCCCAGATGCAGTTTGAGAAGCACTTTTTGGTAATTTGGTACTGCAAGTCCCAAAAGAAATATTTATTCTTCTAAGACCCTAAGCCTACAATTTAGGCAAATACAATGAAGTTTCTGGAGACATGTAGGTTACATTATCACAGGAGGAATAGCTAATAGCCAGCCCGATCGTAGATGAGATTGCTTCAGCCACGTGAGGAAAAATCTTATTTCCGCTCTCAATTTTGCTTTCCTTAAACAAAACCAAATAAAAGTTGTTGCATTATATTGAAATATATGTAATCAAGAAATGTCCACAGGAACTCTTATACACAGCTGGTGGGATCATAAATTAGTACAACCACTGTGGAGATCGGTATGGAGGTTCCTCAAAAGACTAGGAATGGAGCCGGGCGTGGTGGCGCACACTTGTAATCCCAGTACTTTGGGAGGCGGAGACCGGAGGATCTGGGTTTGCAGCCAGCCTCAGCTCTCTCTCTCTCTCTCTCTCTCTCTCTCTCTCTCTC